>JAOWBL010002680.1:0-50569 GCA_028564865.1 Zenarchopterus dispar | reverse complement strand
GAGAGAGAGAGAGAGAGAGAGAGAGAGAGAGAGAGAGAGAGAGAGAGAGAGAGAGCGAGAGCGAGAGAGGCTTTGAGTCAGAGGGGAAAAGAAGGTGTTTTTAAACCACACCATCAGTCAAGACCAGCCTCCACATCTGATAGTAATCTCATTCAGGTTCAGGAGGTTAAATTAATGCTCCTCAATGTCCACATTACCTTCTATCACACACTGGTCCGGTATGGGGATCTGCTGCACCATGTCTTTACAGAACTCTCTGATCTTCTCCATATTGTCTCTTAAATGAATGAAGAGTCTGTCATCCTCCACCTGCTCTCCTTTCGTTCTGTCTGTCTCTCTGTTTTGACAGTTCTCAGCCTCTTTGTCCGCTTTTTTCAGTGGAGCGGTGACTGTCAAGGAGCCGTCACCTGTCGGTTTCCTCTCAGTATGTGATTCGTCATGGTTGTCTGAGTGTTGATTCGGCAAAGCACTGGTAGGCGGGTTGTCTGTGCCGAGGTCGGCCTCTTCGCCGTCCTCCCCAGCGTCTGAGCTGATGGAGCGAGGATGCACAGCGTGGACAGCCAGGCTCTTCGACCTAGGAGATCATGAAATAAAGACACAGTTAAGCAGACTCATGAATCTGAATTATTTGCATTTGTTATGGCTCCTTGAAATCATCAACTTTTCTTTCTAAAAGAGAATTTAGCCAAAGCTTGATTGATTGGATTTTATTATTATTATTATTTTAGATGAATCAAATTATGGCTGATTCATTTACAAAAACATTTGTTAAATTTCAGTGCATGGCATTAGAATTTTTGTTGGAAAAGATATGGTGCTTAAGAAAATGATCATGATCTGAATCTAAGTCTCAACTTAAGTCTAATTTCCTCATTTCTTAAGTCTAATTTCCTCATTGCTTCGTAGCGGTTTCATTCTAAAACACAGACTCATCTTATTTAAAAGTCATCTTCTTTTTTATTGTCCTCACATTCATACTGTTGTCATTACTTCGAGTTTATATACCCATCACACAAATGCTGCAGCTTAAGAACATCCTGAAAATAGCCAAATATAAAGAGAAAAAGGAAAATGCCCACAACGGACAAAGTTCTAAAAATAAATACACCGCCACATACCTCAAATGGGTCATCAGATGTGACAGTGAAAGTTTTTTTTTTTTTTATGAGAGTACATGTTGTGTATTTAACGAACACCCTGCTCTGTAAGTCTTAAAAGTATAATGCACAAAAATAACAATCATTTAGACTGTTCTGGTAGCGACTGAAAGCATCACTCAAACATTTAATAGATGTTTGTCAATTCCTCTCAAGTTATGGACCAGGAAAACACCAGCAGAGTCTGTTAAAAATGGCTTTTGCTGTTTCATTAAATGGCTGAATTGTTTTACCAGTACACTGCTTGTTATGTATTCGTGGGTACTCAGCTAAAGCTGAATATTTTTGATTCTTGTTGGAACTGCTTGTCAGCTGTTGAACTTTTTTATTTCATATTTGTGGATGAAAGCACTGATAATTCTGTATAATCTGGGGTTCAGACTGCATCATCAATGTTTTTACGATTTGGGCTGAGGCTCATCATTAAGGGGTGATGATGGACCCCAAAGCAGGTGGCTGTTCTAATAGTCATGATTGCCCTGTTTGACTCTGTCATCCTTCTCAGATCTGCACTGAGATCCTTGGACATTACCAGTGTAGAGTGAGCAATCAATCAAATTAAAGTTCTCTGAAAAACCTTTTTTATTTTGCACGAATGAGCAACCAGATGCACTAAGTGATGTTACTTTTATCAAATTGACCAAGTATAAACTATTTAGGAACCCTGAACACCACCAAATGAATTATCCAAGTGGTTTGAGGAATATATATGTATTGGCCAATGAAACATTTATTTTTGGAAAGTTTGGATGATAAACAGTCAACAATGAATATCATGTGACTGCAACCCCCTGACTGACCTGTTAAATCTCATCTCTCGTCTCTCATCCCTGACAGCTTGGCTCAGGCTGTAGCGTCGCTGAGGACAAGGTGAGTCCTCCCCCGCCTCCTCCTCTTCACCCACTGTCCCCATTTTCTCCCCGATGCTCTGGATCTTCACCTGTAATCGCTGCTCCGGTGTCCCTCCTGCTCTAGCAGCGTGAAGAGAAGGTTCGTCAACCCTGACACAGGGACACAAACATGAGGAAAACAAGATTATATATGATTTGGTGTGACTGTGGAATAAAGCTAAACTTAACGTTTCTCTTTTTGGACATCTTGTGTGTAATTTCTTGTCTTGCCACAATAAACAACTCCATATGAGTGTCTTTCAATTTCCACTCAACTCTCTGTCTTTCTTTTCTCAGACATACATTTCAAATATTCCAGATGCTTTTTGAAAAAGGGCTCCCAATTGGCCCACTGTTGTTGCTTTATTTTTCATCAGCCTCTTGTTCTTTTTACTAATAAACCTCTTTCACTCTCTTGCTCCAGAAGACCTCAAGCAAAGCCCTTGGAAGCCTCCATTTTCTGCACACACTGTTCTTATTTAGGACAGAAGTGAGCGTGTCATTGCATCTCTGGAGCCAGATGGATAGCAGCAGGCTTATCAACATACGAACTGATACACACCCACACACACACTCACAAACGCATGATGACGTCTTCACATGTTTGCTGGGTTTTCAAACACGACCTCCACTGACTGAAAAAATATCCATTACAGGAAAGAATCCACTTTAGGATAAAATAAAAAAATAAAATTAAAAAAGATCAATATCAGAACTGAATTTGATTTAGTTGAAACAAGTACTTCAAGGCCCAGAAACAATATAGAAAATAAAAGCTTTATCACCTCTGGCTGCATCGTCTCAGAAGACTTTTGATTTCTGCAATTGTATGAACAAGACACTTTATTACTTAACGCAACATAAAGTAAAAAAAAGGATAAACAATAATCACTGGAAAAGTCAAAGAATCACTGATCTCTGATCAGCACGAAGCAGAAAAGTTAGGCTTTTTTATTCTTTGTTATGGATGTTCCATCCATCCATCTTCTGTGCCCACTGAATCCATCTACTGGGTCACGGGGGTCTGCTGGAGCCTATACCGACTCATTATAGGTGATAGGCAGGGGTACACCTGGACAGGTCACCAGTCCATCACAGGGCCACAGATAGAGACAATCAACCATGCACACTCACACCTACGGGCAATTTAGAGTTCTCAATCAACCTAACTTACATGTTTTTGGACTGTGAGAGGAAACTGGAGTACCTGGAGAAAACCCACGCAAGCACGGGGAGAACACACAAACTCCACACAGAAAAAGTCCTGCCGGGCCTGGGAGTCAAACCAGGAACCTTCTTGCTGTGAGGGAACAGTGCTGCCCCTGTTATAAATGTTATTTCTTTTAATATTCAAAGTATTAAGCCCATCCAAAATAACATAGCTGAATTCATGGTGCTGCTTTAGTCTGCACACAGTTGTGGCTTCTAGCAGAGAAATCATACACTAACACTAGTGAAGGTAATCTAGTGATAAATTGATTCAAATGAAGGGATCATCTTCGCCATCAGGAGAAGAGCAGTGGTACAAGCGTACCAGGACTGACAAATGTTGGTCTAACTAAAGTAATCAGAATAATGGAGACACTTTCAAAGCAGAGGTTTAACTGTCATCACCAGATCCCTTTCTATTATTGTTTTATATTCTTTTCTTATTTTGTAGTTTCCTAGTTTTTCTTTAAACATGTGTCACATAAATATAAAAGTCTTCTAAATCACAAGGGAAAAACATATTTAAATAACAGAGACATCCAAAGAAATAGACATTTCTAAAAAAAACCATTAATTTACAGAATTTGAAAAAGTGTTGAGGAAGAATTTGACAACTTTGTAAACGTTTATGTAAGAAAATGTGTTACTGCTTTTCATAAGATGTCTACACTGCAAAAACAGCCCTCCTAGAAATAAGTCTAATATACCATGAATCTAGTCAAATTTGTCTTATTTTGAGCAAAATATCTTTGTCTGTGCAGTAGGAAAACTATTCTTGACTCGACTTGTTAAAATTGGCAAAACTATCTAAAGTTTTCTAATTTCTTTGAAACAATGCTTTTTTTTTTAACTTTCCTAAAAATTAGTTTTTGCAGTGCAGTGAAAGGATTGTACTGTGCAGATCAAAGGGGATGTCCGTGGGTCGATGGGTAGAATCGATTATCGTCTAATCAGTGGATTAATACCAAGCAAAATCTGAACTGATCATTGAACCGGCCGTTAGAGGATTCATACTCTAACGGCTTCGAGTGCCTTTCTGTACCTGCAGTCGGTGGCTGTTCGCTCCTCTAGCCGTCGTCCCAGGAGTCTGGCTATAGCAGCGAAGGAGTTGCTCATCCTGTAGACGTCTTTACTACACCCCCCCAGTAAAGACGGGTAGCGGTCAGTCAGAGCTCTGATCTCCAGCAGCAGGATGTGGTGAAAGTTGTGCTCCATGCAGCCCAGGAGGGACACCAGGTAGACCAGTGAGCTGTGAGCATGAGTCTGGAGGGGTGAAAAAAGTGCATTACTCAGAAGTTTCATAAGTACAACTCTTTCACAGTCATGTGTTAAATTAATGACTGGTTTCAATTTACTTGTTTCCAAAACTTAACAAACAATAAGGAACTCAAACTAGTGAATTTGACTCTGAGAAAAGTTAGGACATATAAACTTCTTTCCCCAAATGTCATTTCTCTCTCACTGGTCTTTGTAATAATACCCACATTTCATCATTCCAAGTCTGCTTTTGTGTAAACCTGATCCAGCTCATAAACAACCACCGACATGATTTTAAACAAAACACTGTCAAAGTGAAGTTCATGCAGGTTCTGTTCAGGTTAAAGCCTAAAATTAGTCAAGATAGCCCTGTGAATGTGGCATCCAGTATTTATATTTCAAGGTTTTCTCCTCACTTATCTCTCAAAAACCCATAAAAGAGTCAACACAGAAATATTTTAATAACAGATGAACAAAGGGGACGCTTTGAATAAGAGCTCTAAATCCGGACATCTCCATCTGTGGACAAAAAAATACTTTTAGGTTCTACTTTCTTCTTTAAGTTTGGTCTCCTAGGTTGTAAAAACTCACACTAAAATATTAAAGTACACTCTTTGACAGCACAACTGACTGATGGACAAACAGAGCCAAAGCCTGCTTCTACCTGTCAAACACACCTTGTACTGAAGACAGAAGAATGCATTTACAGCTCTTAAGGCATGTTCCTCAAAATCTCTACGCAGGACAACACATTTATCTTTAGTCCTAAAACTAAAGATAAAGTAAAGGTAAAACCTGGGCTTCTGTCTGGGTAACATGCCAGGAAAATCTTTAAAAAAAAAGAAGAAGAAACAAGAGCTCATCTGGTGCCCGGTTTTTCGCAACCAAAGACTTTTATGAGGATGTGTCAAGTCTCTTTTTTTTTTTCTTTCTTGCATTTTTAGGACATTGTACAATACTTCTAAATATTTAACTCATAACTCATGTCATTTACATTTTGTAAATGCAACATTTTACAATAACCATCATATGACTCATAAAATGTTTTCTAATTATTTGGAAAAAGCATTTGGCCTTTATTTCACGTTCTAAACCCAACATCATGAGTTTAAGTAATGGCTAAATTATTATGTAAAAGCCCCCAGGAGGACTTTTAGAAATGGATTAAGTGTTATCTGCTTTTAATTATGGGTACTTACATTTCTCTAAAATAAATGGCAGGGCGTCCATGAACAAATTTGAGAAGCTTACTAGTGTAAAGAGATAATGGACAGTAAAGAGTTGGTGTGGGAACAGTTATCTCATCTTGATTGTGAACAAGAACAAGGAGATGATTGTGGATTTTAGGAGAGCCAGGATTAAGTCAGATAGTTACTCCATCATAGGAGAAGAAACGGAGGTGGTGGAGGAGTATAAGTACCTCAGTGTTCACCTGGACAGCAGACTGGACTGGAGATACAACACTGATGCTGTTTATAAAAAAGGACAGAGCAGGTTTTACTTCTTAAAAAAAAAAAAACCCCATGGCCTTCATGTTTGCAGCAAGATGTTGAATTTCTTCTATAAGTCTGTTGTGGAGAGTTCAATCACATCTGCTGCCACGTGTTTCAGTCTCAGCATCAGAGCCCTTAACCCTTTAAATGCCTGACACATGAAAAAAAACACCACCCAAAAAAATCTTGATTTTTTTTTTCATTTGAGGTGTTGATTGTATATTGAAGTGAAAAACCCTTCCAATTTTGTATGAAACAATTTCTAAATAATTATTTTCCCCATCACTATGAATACATTAAGTAAGTTCAGGTATTTTTTTTATTAAGTTGTTTATATTTTTTTTAATAATTTTTTTGGTTTGTATAAAACGTACTTAAATACAACATGTACATGATCACTACTCTCCAGTTTGCTGCTCAGTTTGTCACATGTCATCATGATCCACGTCAGAAACTCTACAAATAATCACAATCTAATTACCCCGTCAAAGGGAGACACATTGCCACTGCGTCACAGAAAAATAAAGAATTTTTACAGCTAAAATAACTTCATTAATATGTGGATGTAATGTAAAAACATTACAATGGTAATGGAACATTCAAAAACAGCCATGGAGTTGAATCAACACAATAGATCTCAACAGGATTTATTACTATTGTCAGCTTGTGTGTTCATCCAAACGCTGTTGGACTTCATCTGCAAAGCGCAGTGTTTCTTTCGCTGGTGATATATTCTGATGTAACAAACAACAAGTCCAGATACACAATAGAGACCACCTCCCTTAAGGAGGTAAAGGAAGCCAAAAAAGAGTTAAGCAATCGAGAGCAAATGCATCCCAGTGTGAAAATGTGTAAATGTGTGTTTGGTGTGTGTGTGGCACAAAGGCAAACCCACAGGAGGTAATCTCCACTGCCATCACCAGGAGGCCTCTGCAGGGGCATTTTCAAGAAAAACAAGAGTTATTTTCCAAATGGTTCCAATGTGAAGAAAGACGGCACATTGAGGTCTCACAAACTGTGTGTGTGTGTGTGTGTGTGTGTTTGTGTGCTATAGTTGGTAGGTTTTTGGACAAGAAATCTGAGGAGGAAACAGCTTTGGAGAAAACACTGTCCCAGAGTCACAAAAGACTACATTATAATTTCCAGTTGGGCTCTATCTGTGTCTGTGTGTTTATTTGCGTTTATGTCTAATGATGAGTATGTGTGGAAAGAAAAACAGTCAATCTTGAGACCAATATAGTTTTCCCTGCTTTAAAAAGACCAAAGGAGAAGTGAAGGAGGGAGCCCTCAGCTGTCTGCTGCTGCTGTCACGTTTATCCATGTTAACACACAGAGGATGGTCTGTAGCAATCTCAGTACACATTTTTCCCAACATGAGGGGATTTTCTGTGACGTAAATGTAAAGTGATTGGTTTTGACAACTTAAGAATGCGGTAATTAGTTGAACTCATAAATATAAATCTTTCAAAAATCTGTAGAATAAATCTTTTTTTTCTAAAACATGAAATGACGCTGATATAAACCGACTAACACTGACTTCCAGGGTTTATTGAGCTAATGTGCCTCAGAGGAATTATGACATGACTTTGACTCATCTACAAACAGGTTGATTGACAGCCAGTTGAAAGTATATTGTCCTTCTTCACAGCGTCCCCAAACTCCTCAGCAAGCCCAGAGAAGTGTATGTTCAAAAAGTGCTTGAAGTTCCCTTAACACTACAGGATTTTAGGTCTGAGTTGAAAGCCACCAAGTCACTAACAAAAACAAGAACAGCAAAAACAGTGAGCGATAGGTGCTTACTAGTCGACACTTAATTACAATGTGGCAACTACAACAATGTTAATCAAAGACAAAAACACAGCTGAGCTATCCCCAACCCCAGACAGACGTCTAAGATGCTAAATATCGGGAGGTGATGGTGACGACACATCTGAGCTAATCCCTATGAAGGAGCTAAACATGGAGTGAGGTGACCCTGGAGAATAGGGAGAAAGAGGGAGATGCTGTTAAAATTGAGTGAGGAGACAAATGAAGAAGCACAAGCATGGCAACCAGAAAAGTCTGGGCACATTAAATAAACAGCTAGCACTCTTTGTTTCTACATTGGGTCCATTTTCAATTAAACAGCCAACAAATCTGTTTAATGAGCGGCTTGATGTCATTTCCACCTTCGTTTCCTGTGTCATGTTGAATCAAAGTGCTTTTGAGACCAGACAGAGGTGTTGTCAGATCACTGAGTGTGTTAACCTGTGTTGTTGATCAGTCAGGTATTGTGTCCACAACAACAGCTTCATGACTGCAGATTACAAGACAGCAAGTCATGTAGTCTGAACAGCACAGCAAACCGCAGATGATGAAAGTGGAGCCTGACGCTGCCTTACTGTTCTCACTATGACAACCCAGCCTCACAAGACAACAAAAGCCAATCCACAATTACAGTTCAGATGTAGCTAAAGACAATGCCATTGAGACCAGATTAAACTGGTAATTAATTACTATTGAAAACCTAATGGCTGCCAAAATATATACTATATGTATATATATAAATATATACAAAATATATAATGACTAACCAAAATATATACTCTGGAGGGAAGAAAGCCTGAACAAGGTTTGTTGGAAGATGAGGAAGAAGTTCTTTGTGCATCTCATTATAGTATGATAAGAATATGACAGCTACATGCAATGACCATCTGGAACCTAGTTTCAAAAAACGATCCAACACGTTGAAGCGACTGACAGAAATAACTGGAGCCATGCTGCTAGAGTGACTACAAACGAGGGCTCAGCTCTGTTTTGTTAAAGACTCCATGACTTTCAGTGTGTGTTTAATGGTGTCTGAGTCAGACTACCACCTCCCTCTCAAAACCATCAGTCAGCACTGCGCCAATTTGCTGTTTGCTCAGTTTGCTTTGTTAATTATCCTGCAATCAATAGTTTTAGCTGACATCTCTAATTACAGTCAAGAAATGGCTACAGCACCACTTTTTACCTCAGGGGAGGGGCTATTAGTGGCAAATGAGAAGTTAATTGTTTGTCACATGGGTTGACAAAAATGAAGCATATGGAGCAAATCTTCATCTTTTGAATCCTGTACAAAAAAATACATTTATTATGGGAACACTTTTTCAATGCAAATAAAATTGAACACAGGTATATATAACATGCACGTGCGTGTCTGTCACACAAATTGTCCAGCATTGTTAGTTTTTCTTTTTTTTTAAAGTGCTGTCTTTTGCAGCACTTGAAAAAAGTGCCTCACCCCAGGTTAATGTTCTGTGATTAAGTTCTGCTCATTCACTGTTAACTAACTTCAGTAGTACAGCAGTTTTTGACCCATCTCAGCTTTACCTGGTGTCCATGTGTGTGTGTGTGTGTGTGTGTGTTTGAGACAGACGCTTCCAGCCAACACTGATGTAGGTGTTAGACGGCGTTCAAAACTTCCTGCCCAGCATGTCCAGTGTGAAATTCTGTGGTTTAAACTTGGCAGAACAACAGAGAACAAGTCATGTGAGCGTGCAGCCCATCCGTCTTTGCTCATTAAAATAATCCCTAGCGCCTGCTTCAGTGTGTGTGCATTTGTGTGTTGGTCGCTTTACTGTACTCATTGTGTGCACAGTCCAGGACCTGCTCTCCTTATTGGCTCTGTGGACAGCTTTGTGGGGAACAAAAATACACTCCACAAGTTTAAATGACTTATGAGAGTCAATACTTTCATAAGGAACTGTTTATGGTTAACATTAGGGTTTGGGCTGGGCTGTCAATGCAATGCCCTAATAACAAGTGAGTGTGCATGTGTAAAGCCAATAGCCTGGCCAACATCACAAGCATCATTCCCATGCACTTTATGCAATCTTGTAATTACGCGTCTTTGTTCTCTGTCTTTCTTTGAGACAAACAGCTAATGCACCAGCAATGCAGGCCTTTGCTGTAAAGAAGGTAACAAGATGTTTCAACATTTTACAGTCAGCTTATGTGACAAAGCTCAGATACTGAACATTTTTTATCCAACGCAATGTTGCCTGCTTAAGACGTTAGCCTTTAAAAAGACATCATCAGCTGAACAACATGTCCTTACCCTGAAGAAATAGCACTCACAGTGACTTATGTGGAGGATCATGGCTGGGTTATTTAGACACATATATGCCTTTACTGTACAATTACGGGGCTACGTGACTTTCATATGACACACACATATTTGCTTTGTGTTGCATGCCAGAGTCTCCAGAGCCTCCAGTGACTCCAGTGGCTATGGGATAAAACATGATCACACTTTTGAATCAAGAGTGAAACCCAGTAAACACTATAATGAAGACTTTTGATGGGTGCAAACATGAGAATAGTATCAAGATGGGACATTTGAACCTCAGTCATTAATCCAAACATTTAGAAAAAATATATAAACAAGAATATAAATGGTATGCATCCGACATGCAATTTATAGAAACACCAAAATTGCAAAAAACTGTAACATTGTAATATTGCTGAGCAGGTAATTTGATGCTGTACTTTTAAAAAAATGATTTGATAGTCCAAGTGCACAATGCAAGTACTTTTAAATAGTTTAGCTTACATGAATAAAGTGTAAAAGTTGCTGAATATTTTGTGTCCTCATTGAAAATGCTTTACAATTTTGTTTTCAGATGGTTGATGTTTGTTTCCAAATTGATTTTATTGCTGACCTTTAAAGTTTTTAAATGAACTGGTGCTACTTTACTAATCAGATCTTTCACATGCCCACACTGTGGGAGCGCTGTGATAATCTTGTCCATTGTTTGAGATGTTTCATATTAAAGTCCATTAAGTCAGAGGTGACTGAGTCTTTGCAGTAGATGCTTCTCAGCTGTGGGACAGTTTATCTCCATACACACACGACTTTTCCCATACTTAGCTTGTTGACTCATCTGTGCTGGAAAACTAATTTGATCTAAGATTTTGTGCTTCTTCTTTTTTTTTTTTTTTTTACCTCGCTGATGATGCCCACAGCACCGTGGATTTTGGCCACATGGCCCAGGAAAGCAGTAGACTGTTGTCCCACCATCCTCAGTGTGGATAAAAAGCTGACCAGTGAGGAAGGGCTCGCCTGTGACACGTCCACAAGAGCACCCAGCAGAGCCTCAGTCAGAGAGTGGTCACTCAGGTAACTGGCCAGCGCAGGCACATGAGCGCTCAACATCTGAGAGGGGATAGTGAAAATAAAAGAAAAATGATCAAACTAACACATCATTAATGATTTTTGTCAGTGTGCACCGACACTGATTACTGTTTACTCTTGAGGCATCTACTTCTGACTGTAGATGTCATGACTGATCACCATCAGGCATGACTGCAACAGCCTTTAAAACAGTTAAAGGTCTCTATATAGGCATACTTAGATGACTGATGTTTTTGTCATAGTTATGTTTTATTTTATTTTTATATTATTATTATAGGTGTTTGTAACTCTTTTGCTCTTAACTGCTGTCTCTCTTGGTCAGGGCACTCTTGAAAAAGAGATCTTTAATCTCAAGAGATTTTTTCCCCTGGCTAAATAAATGTAAAAGAAAAAGACAAAAGAAAAACTAATAAAAAAAGAGGCAGTATCTTCAATGAAGGCTGGAAGTGAAAAAAATTACCCTGAAGCAAAACGAGCCTGGTGGTGACTAATGACGTACAAAAAAAGCTTGACTGCAGGACAGTGAGGGTTTCCTCACTGTCTGGGCTCGATGTACTGAGCTGAACTAAGACGAACTAACAATGCCCACAAATGTCTGTTCTGAATGTGTCTAATTTATGAGTCACTTATTCTGGATGATTTTGCATCTGTTTTTCAGGAAAAAGTAAATTACTGAAACTGTTTCATGCTAATGCTATTTTTAATCTTTTTAATACTGCATCACTTCCAGCAAGCAACATTAAGATAGAGAACATTTCGCGAATGCTATGATGCAGCTAAAGTAAAAGGACAAATATGTTGTGGGTGTGTGTGTGTGAGCGTAAGGATGGGGGAGCTCCAGATTTGAATAATTTGAGGTGGATGGTTTTGTTTCCCAACTGATTGAGACTATGCATGTTTTACCAATGTGATCTCTGGTTGCTGGTATGTGGTACTTCCCCCCTCACGTTGAACAAAAGCGGCTCTGCTCCAAACTATGCAGGATTAAGGGAATTCCTGAGGAGAGCTGTGCTCCGTTTCTCCAGTTCTATGTATATTCCAGTGGCTTTCACTAAGTATATAAATGGGCTGAGTGGTAAATGATGCGATTAAGTTTGACAAATAGTAAGAAAATGTAGACATGTCAGCGTCGGCCAACATCAGCCTAGAAATAAACTTCCTCCAGAAGCTGACTTCTTACTTGCTCAAAAACATTCCTAAAAATAATAATAAACAAAAAAATAATAAAAAAATACAATAACTAACAAGTGGATGTTGTTCAGCAACCATCTGAATGAGTCTGATCAGGTGCTGTTGCTCTGGGGATTCGAGCTGTGACATCATTGTGGTGAGGTTGCCCAGGTGATGGTGGATGGTATCTGGTTGTTTGGGGTAGACTGAGGGCAGCACTCGTAGTAGCATGTGGTTACCTATCAGACAGAGAGAAACAAAGATCTGCATAAACATATAAGGTAGTTTCACCATTGTCATCATATGTTTTAACCTTTAATCTATTCAAGAAGAGGCTATCATAAGATATCCCCTCCTTGAATTGCCATCTTATCGTGGTGGAGGGATTTGTGTGCCCGAATTATCCTAGGAGTGATATTGTCTCCGGTAGAGTCCCTCAAGGTCTAGTGCTCCTGAGGGCCAGACAAAGAGGGATCAAATGTACTCATACTGAAGAGTTACACCAAACAGCAAAATCTCCCTTGCCCTCGTATTGGTTACTGGAGCACCACCCTAGAGCCAGGCCCGGGGGGAAAGGGCTCATTTAAAGATTGTAGTGACCTGGAATAGACCCATGATGCACAGCTGGGCTTAGCCTGAATAAATGATGTGGGTTTACCCTTCTGTGGTCCTACCACCCTAAGAAGTGGCAATATGAGCTGGGTGATATTAGGAGAGGTAGTGGCTGAGGCTATGGGACTTGGTGTTCTGACCCCTGGTCACAGAACATGGTTCTGTGGAAATGTAACTTCACCTCTCTGATGAGGAAGGAACATGAATTTGTGTATGAAGTTGAGAGGTAGCGACTAGATTTGCTTAATTAACTTGGAGGACTCAAGAGCAACTGATAAGTACCAGCAGACCAAGCATGATGCAGCTTTGGTCCCTGCTGAAGCAAAAACTTGGGTATTAAAATAGTTTGGTGAGGCTATCAAAAGCTGACCTTTACTGGGGGTGTCAAAAGGCAGAAGAAGGAATACTTAGCTTCATGCCAACATGACTACCACTAGGAAGTCTGTGGACTCCGGGCCAGGCATGGATGGACTGAGTTCCTCAAGGTTCTGGATGTTGCAGAGCTGTCTTGATTTGCACACTTCTGCAACAGTGCATGGACATCTGAGACAGTGTGACAGGGGGGATGGTTCCCCTTCTTCAGAAACAGGACTGGAGGGTGTATTAGAATTACAGAGAAATTACACTCCTCCTAGCGAGGTCTCTGCAGGGGCGTTGAAGAAGAGAGTCTGGTTGATAATCAAATCTTGAATTCAGGAGGAACAGTGTGGGTTATGACCTGACTTTGGAACACCGGATCAGCTCTATACCCTCACCAGGGTCCTGGATGGGGAATGCAAGTTTGTCTAATCTGTCCATGTGTGCTTTGTGGACTTGAAGAAGTCATTTATCCATGTCTCTTGGAGTATTCCATGGGGCTGTGCTCCACAAGTGTAAGTTACTGAGCCCGTTACTATGGGCTACTACATCCCTATATAAAAGGGGCAAGAATTTGGTCCACATTGCTAGTGGTAAGTCAGTTTCATTCCAGGTGGGAGCTGGACTATGTCAGGGCTTCCCTTTGTCAACGATTCTGTTCATGACATTCATGGACAGGGTTTCTAAGAGCAGCCAATAATGGGGTCTGTTTTGGTGGGCTCAGGATTACACCTCTGCTTTTATTGGTTTTGTTAGGTTTGACCTTTTGCTCTCACTATAGAAGTTTGGACCCATGTGTGAAACGGTAGAGATGAGAATCAGCCTCTCCAAATCTGAGACGTGGTTCGCAGAAAAAAAGGATGAATCAGAAAAAAAGAATGAATACCCTTTTTGTATTTGAAGTGAGATGTTTTTCCTTGCTGCATTTAAGATCATCATTAATATTTTATTTGGATATTAAGGTGTTGGCTGCAGAAAATTTTGGCTGAAAGTTTTAGTTTGTCTTGGAATTTGTCTTATATGCTCCTTTACTGATGTTATCCATGTCTGTGATTTCACAGATCTAAACAATCAACTCAGTGACTATGGTTTTACCACTACCAAGTGAGGCCAAAACTAGAATAATAAACAAGTTATCTGTGCTGTAGCTGTAACATCAAAGTATGTGATGAAACTGTTATCATCACAGGACATCCAGCAATGACATTGCATGTGTTGAACCTAAACTCTCTTCCATTTGCTGTCAATTTTCTTTGAGTAGTGCTCAAGAAAACGCTCAGGGTGGATGGATGACTGAACAAGAAGGCATCTGCAAATCAACACACAACCCAGTAAAACCCACAGCGTTACCCAACAGCTTATGACTGAGGTTAAAAACATCTTTCAGTGATTCACTACACTGAACAAAGGCTTTTGTTTTCAAATGGCAGGTCCGCTGCTGGGGACATTTCAGAATATTGTACAATAACTTTGGCATGCTGAAAAAAAAAGCCCAACGTCAGGCCACAAGAGCATATTTGTACTTTTTGAGATTGTTTAAAAAACGGGCGTTAAATTAAGCCAAGAATAGGCTTCAGCCTATCATAGTGTTTCCCAACCGTGGTCCTTGGGACCCATTGCCTTGTATGTTTTAGATGTTTTCCAGCTCACACCTGTCTTCAATTAATGGGTTGTTAAGCTGATGTGGATTTGGATTGGGAAACACTCATCCAGAAAAATCAATTACAGCTTCATAAATTAGTTTTTTGAAACACGGTAATTAAAGGTTACTAAGAACTGGACTAATGAGTGTTAGACTGAAGTAATCAAGATTAATTTAAAACCATCTACGCTTGTCTCAATCAGCTGAACTGAGGTTGCTAATAAAACAGATTGAATCCAGAAGATAATAAAATTGTTTGGAGGTGGAAAAGCAAATTTAAGGAAAACAAAAGAAGCAGAAAAAAAAGATTGTAATCAAAAATTTCTGAGCAAACTCTCTTTTAAGGTAGTAGCCTCGAGACATCCAATCACTAAAGATAAACAACACATCCAGCATTGTGGGGAAATCCATCTGTAATGAAATCAAAGAAAATAAACATACATCTACAGCTATAATACAGTGCCTAGGAAATGTGTTGACCTGACTGTGTTATTATAGGTATTACCTGTATTACTGTGTTGTGACACCAAAGTGTTGACATTATTGTGTTTATACCGCTTTTGTGGAAAATGTGTTTTAAGACTGGTGGAGAAAATATAAATAATGAATAGGATGACTTACTGATAGAAAAACACGGCAATATATTGTTGGAAATCATACCATATGAATGGTAAGACCCACCTCTTGAACACATATGAGCCAATGGCTGTTTTCCCAGACTGTAGCCTTAGATACTAAAGTCTCCTCTGTTTAATGGCATTTATGCCAAAAAAAAAAAAAAGTTAAAATGATGTGTCAAGAGAACTTAAATTCCAGGTTTAACGAGATGCGCAATAGAGTTTATTTTATTCCTTTTTTTAAATTCAAACAACAGAGCTAAATGTCTGCCTTGGAATAAACTGCCAACTTAACATCCAGAAGATCAACAAAGACATCTACATTTGTTCTAAGTTAAATCAAAGCAACAATGATTTTTACTCTGCTAGCAACACGGGTTTTGATGAGTTAGCGAGCTAATGCTACAATAAGCTAATGTTAATCCCCAGGGGTGTCATGAGTTTAATTTAGATAAAATAAAGCTACCAAGCACTAAACACTTTAGATCTAGTACTTGGTAGCTAAACGTAGATATGAATTTATGTTGCGTTATAACGTCTACATTTGCTGTGTAGAACTAGATGTGAAGGTTTTAGCTCAGTAGACCTAAAAGTTAGGTCTTTTCAAATTAAACTGAAATGTAAATGTAAATTGATTTAATTTTAGCCTAAGATACAGTATGTCATTCAATGAACCATTTGGATCTGCAGGTACTGTGAGGTCACAGTGAATGGAGGGAGTAGACAATGGATCAAATCCAGTGGAAGAAGAAGGGGTTTGAGTCGAGTGGCTGAGTCATGTTAAAATCAACTACCATAAAAAAACATGGAAAGACATAGACGCTGAAAACATGTTGTTGATATTTCATTAACACCTCTTTTTGTTTTTAAAGGAAAAATGTCTTCTTTAAGGAGGAAAAGAAAATTACAAGATATAACTGTAAATAAAGATAAAAGATGTAATGGTTGAATATCATATCAATTCATGATTCTGTTATAAATATATTTTACTGAAATTATATTAGATGTCATGGATACCAGACAAAATACCAAACTTGATGACATCTGATTCCACCAGAAGCATTAAAAAGTGAATAATGTCAAATATAACTTTCTAAAGTGGTACAATGCAAAAGTACCTTTGGATGCCACTCCTTGTGTGTTGTCTTGTGTAACTGGTTGTTCGACTGGTTGGAGGGTCATCTTCTGCTATTATCTGGGATAAGTACAACTGTTATAATGTAGTAGTAGCATAATCTCCTTGGGCTACATTTTTTTCTCCAAAACCAGCTGATGGCAAATAATCACAGGTTGTGCACTTGTACAGTTCAGTTACTGACTCTTCTGTGGTGTTGTGTGCAAAAGGTAAAGGAGGCGAAGATAATATCTTAGGCCTTAAACACAGTTTATACTGTAAAACATCACACAGGCCGTCTTCACTTTAAACATAAATCATCATAAAACTGAAAGTTACAGAAAATGTACTGAAAAAGGGGGATGTTAGCAATCATACAGCTGAGGTTAAAGCATTTAGAGGTCTGTTTAAAGGTATGTTAAAAGGCAGGCGGAGACAAAAGTCTGCAGATAAATACCTAAAGATAAATTTATAGCCCTCATATTTCATACTGGTGTACAGCAGCGTGAATTACATGACCTGGACTGAATATCTAATTTTGATACTTTCAGTAAATGATACTATTGAGCCTGATATCACAGAGGTTGTTTTGATTCCCTCTGCATTTCATAAACCACTGTGTGTGTGTGTGTGTGTCTGTGTGTGTGTGTGTGCATCTGTAAACAATATCTGACCTTCATACCTTCATTCCAAACACCCAAGTGATCATGATGACGTATGAATTTCAAATACTGTAATGACCTTCTGTTTTTTTTATTTTTTGTTTCTTTAAATCACACAAAGTAAAAAAAATCTGAGAGGCTCCACAAATATTTTTTTTAAATGAAAGAAATCTGTAAACTGACCTCTGAAGAAACAGCAGAGGACACAAAAGTTTTATGTTTCCGTACAGTTTTCCCGACATATACTTACCAGTTGTCCAGAGACACTTCATAAACTTTAATTATTACAAAAGTGAAAACAGATTTCTTGGATATCCTTATTTTTACTTTTATCTTGTCTGGTTCTGGAAACTGGAAGGTGTAGAATAGATAAAATCAACTTTAAAAAGCTCACAAAATAAAATGCTGCTGAGCAGGAAGTTCAGAAATCCCAACATAAATCCAAACCAGATTAATCCAAACAAAGGTAAAAGAATTTGGGAAGGATAAGAAGAGCTGAACTTAACAGCAACAACAGTCTTGCCTTTATCCCCAACATTACTGCCGAGGATCCCACAAAGGGCAAACCTGGGAGGTAAATTTACTGAGGGAAGTAATCACAAATGAACAACAGGTGACAGCAAGAACAGAGGCCAAATACAAACAAAGCAGAGAGCAAAGTAACTGTATCTGGAATTAATCAAACAAAAGCAATTCAATATAGGAGATGTGGCAAAGCATGTAGAAACGAAACACAACATAAAAGCTTTGTAAAAGCAACTGAGCTCAAGAACATGAATAAAACTTTACAAAAACACAACATGATGTAAACCAGTTCATCCCTCCATTATCAATAGTTACTTTGGTCCTATCCCAGTTCACGGGGGTCTGTTGGACAATGTCACCACACCTTCGACAGGTCGCCATTTTTGCACTGAAACCCTTCAAGACTCAGCATTAAGAAGCTAAAGAAGCTGTCAATCTGAGAAGACCTGAAAGTGTATGATGAGTGCCTAAAAGTTACCATTTTGACTACTATTTTACATGAGAAACTGTTTTTGTTTTCGCCATTAACTGAACACATATACTCTCTAAGACTTTTTTTTGCTTTTTGAATTACAAAAATCACATTATTTATTGAACAAAGATGCTCAAACTATGCTCAAAGCTGACACTGTTTTTAGCATGGTTGTAGTGCTTAACTGAGCTATTGTGCAATGGAGGTTACTGTAAATGATATAACTGCAAAGATGGATCCAAGTGATATCCAAAGGAATGGTTTTGGAGAGCTTTATGATTTAAATGTGTTTTCTGTAACTTCCAACACTCTCTCTCATGTCCCTAAGAGTCATATATCATGCAAGTCACATAACCTCAGTTTAGAGAGGGAGAGGAATAACTCACAAATCAATATGTAAGAGACAGATGACCACACTCTCCCAGAAAGACCCAATCTTTGAGATTCTGTCCATCTTTTCAGGATGAAAGAATCCCCCCAGCAACAGAATAAAAACACTATAAAGTGTTCAACCCGAATAAAACATGACTGCAACGCTCACTGGAAGGCATCCAAATACCAGAGTGCATAGAAAAATGGTTACGTGGACCATAAAGCGTGCGCCATGGCAGCAGGACACATGTTCAGTTGCTAAATCTCCATCCAGTCTCTCATGAAGTCGGAAGACAATGTCCGCTCTCCCCTTTCACCTACATTTCTACAACATGTCCTATCTGCTCTGAGCTGTCTTTGCCTGCATCATCACCACCGAACATGGGATTTATCAGTCAAGGGTCCAGACCATGACGAGTCTCACGTATGCAACACTCAGTTTCTCTCTGTGCTGAGTCAGCACCTAATGAAGACCAGCTGGAGATGTATTCTTCCTGACAGCATGTTTGATATCTTATAGTCCCTTGGTGTAAAACTGTGACACTAAGTGAAGAACAAACTACTTTACAGGCAATTTGTCATTGCATCGAGAGAAGCTCAATGTATTTTCTCAACTGAAGTCACAACTCTTTAAAGGTACTGCGTTTTCACTTACGCTCAGTTCTTATAAAAGCACAGAGGTTCAAATCAAACACTCTTACATGAAATACAAAATCCACAAACCTAAATGTAAATATGGTATATTTTTGCTCTGTCTGATGGACTTTTATGATGACTTTTCAGCTGACTTATTTCCACACATGCACACACACAGGCCTCTAACTCATGGCACCGAAGCACATTTCTCTTCTGATTTTAAGCATGTAACATCTGTCTGCTTTTTGGTCTACTTCTTTCGCATATCCTTCAGTTCAGGTATCTCCACCTCCAGTCGACTCGCTGGGACTTCTATTAAATCACTTTTTGTAAATACTGCCATTGCTGACACATTTTTTCCCTCCCACTTATTCCCGATTTTCCATGCATATCAGTTTCTCTCTTTTGAGTTTCTATGTGTCATAAAACACCAAGACTATGCCACTAATCATACAAGTTTGCCCTTCTGAGGAACAAGATTGTTTGATTGATCTTTTCAGAAATCAAAATTCAAGAAGTAAGATTACAGTCAGTCAGCTGAAGGTTTCAGTGCCAGATCAATTGTAGGACAAGGGTAAAATGTATGTAGAATCAGTTACAGCCAACGCTGATGTCACACTGTGATGAATTTAGACATCATCACAGTTTTCGCTGTTCAGTAAGAAAATCTGGCAGCATACTACATGACAAAGCTATCTGACCACCTCCACGGGAGGTGCAACAGACTCCAACTGACCTGAACAAATCCATTAAAACCCCCATCTGTATGTGCTCATGAGTTTTTTTTAAATTTTTTTAAAAATTATATTCAGCTAAGTTAAATTTTATAATTTGGTGCTTGAGAGCAAGCTGTTTTTAACCATGGAGGTTGACTTTATGCAATGTCGTCAGGGCTGTCTGAAGTGTCAAAGATTTCCTTTGATGACATTTGTGCAAAGTAGAAATTACTTTTCAGTCTATATTTTAAGGTTTTGTACTATTTTTAGCATCATTTAAGACAGTAATTGATGTTCTGATCAGTGACACCAGGGCCCAGTCTGTCACACATGATTAATGCTGCAACTGTTTGACTGTTTACAAGAGAAAATTGCTGTTTAGTAATCTAGCTACTGAGAAAAGAGACCATTTTGACATTTTGAGATATCTCAGAACATTCCCCTTTAGAGACAGGGTGGGATGTTCATTAGGAAGAAACTTTTACTTCACTTTGAGAGAAGCCAGTTGAGGTGGTTAGGATTCCTCCTGGATGTCTCTCTGGGGAGGCGTTTCAGGCACACCCAACCAGGGGGAGGCCTCAGGGCAGAACGAGGACATGCTAGCGAGATTACATCCCTTGGCTGGTTTGGAAACCTCTGTATCACCCTGGAAGGGCTAGAGGAAGTGGCTGGGGAGACGGAGACGGAGGACTGATGCTGCCCCAGCAACCCAAAGTTGGGTTAGTGGTTAATGGATGGATGGATGGATGGATTGATGGATGGATGGATGGATCTCAATCAGTCACTTCTGTTGTAAACTGTATCATCCTATTTTAGTGCTCAGCTGTACCTTCAAATCATAGTTTATACTTTAAAGGTAGAAGATTCTCCCCAATTTCTAAACCAGATCCCTTTTGATGCATTCGGTGAATATCTCCACATCGTCTGCTTCCAGCCTATCTTGTGAGTACAACAAACAAACAAAAAACCCAAAACAAACAAATACATAAAATAATAAACACAGGCTTCATACATAGCCTTGGTGGTTATGACCAGAAGTGTGTTTGTGATTTCAATATATTCAGTGAATCAATGTTTCTTTGAAGCAATCCCATTAATTTTGTATTTCTGTATCAGTTCAGGCTATAATTTTCTTTCTTTTAGAGATTCATACGTACTCTTGTATGACTTCTGAAGAGAAAGCTCTTTTCTCTTCCCGCTAGTGTCTGCTGGTGACAAGTATGTTCTTCTGAATTCAATCCCTCTTATATGAATCACACAACTTCTAGCGGGTGGTGAAGGAAACAAACAAACGAAAAAAAACTTTCACTGAAGGAGACTTAACAAACAACACAAGCGAAGAGCTGAAAATGGTTGCGCGGCTAGCAGACAGGTGTGTAGGAAGTTCATGTGTTACATTCCCCACTTTCTTTGAAGATGCTGCATCATAAAAGTTTAATGAACTTGGAACAGAGATCCTATTTTTCCATTTCACCCCACGCAACTCCCTCTGTCTGTCAGTGCAGCTGTCTGAATGAAAAGACTTTTTCCAGGGAGATAACAAGTGAACAAGTGTGCGTTTCAGTAGGTATTTGGGAGAAGGAAAGCAGACACAATGAGAGGCAGACAGAAAAATGGAGGGAGGGGACAGGATGAGAGTGGGCATATCCTGAAATCTCATGAGAAAGTCATTATTCCTATCCAACTGAAAACATATAAGAGGGCATACACAAAATATATGCACAAAGAAACAGTAAGCCTGACAAATGAATAAACAAACAGAGTGAAGCAGGAAAACAATAAAAGCATTTAGAAGCTCCCGCATAACGTCTGGGTTTTATTCAAACTTCCTTCACACACGCACACACATGCAAGCACCATCTCCGCATGGGGTACAAAAATCTAAGGAGTGTGTGTGTTCAGCTTCCTCCCCCCCGCCTGTCTTCCATTACCTCTTTCCTCGCTTTTTGTTTCTCTCTGTGAGTCGCAGGAGCTGCAGTTATATCTGATTACGACATGCAGGCTACCTCCAACGACGCATGACTCATGGCCTCACTCACAGGCCGAGGTGCTGCTTTTACATTTCAGTCTTCCTGAAAGCCAAATGTTTTCATAAGGATGGAAATTCAGAGGTTATTTCTTCATATTCTCGCTGGACTTTTTGTGCGTGTTTGATGTCTGTTTGTGTTTAGTATCTAGGGGCTAAAGGTTACAGAGTTTTTAGATTTCAATTTTAAATGATTATTATGATAGAATAAAAGCTACTAAAAGTAAAAGTGGGAATAGAATTGAGGTTAAAATAAGTTCTAGTTTAATGTGTGAAGAATTATCGTTTATTGCAGTCCAAATATAATTTCTGTAGGTTGGTGACTTTCTTTTATTGGTTATAATAATACATTACTTGTCTAAGCGAAAGTTGAAAACTGGGGCGTGATTGTTGTGGTAAGATTATTAAAAGGTCACAAACTAATGGCACTTAAATTAGCAAGGTTTGCAGCCTTTTGTTTCAATTAATGAAAAAAAAAACGAATCCTTGTTACAGTTGGTTAAATGTGTTTTGACAGTTTGGTGAAATGCATCTCTTGGAAATCAGAGGAGCTGAAACTGCAATAAGTCAGTTGAGACGGATTAGAAATCCTTATCATCAGGAAACAAAATTTGTCTTCAGTTTTACACATTTTAATTTTCTTTAACCTTGCAAGGGAGCTGGAGTATTGTGTTATGACTCTGCAATGTTTGTTTTGGTAAAACACGATCCTGTTGTTTTAGGCTAGTCAGCATCAAGATGGTTGGCAGCTCATTGACTGTGTTTTAGGCCCTTTTTTCCCCTCACATGACTTTTGTAGTCATCAGATTGTTGTGCTGTTCAGACTACATGACTTGCTGTCCTGTAATCGGGAATCATGCCTGACTGATGGGCTACTGGGGGTCACATATTACATTTTCTGACAGCGACTCAGCATGCATGGGCAATGAGGTGTAACCACATGCAAAACTGCAGTTGATTATTTGAAAATGGTCCGAGGGTCAAAAAAGCTGTCCGCGCAATGATTTGATTGTTCAGAAGACAAACACATACACAAAAAAGGCCAGGGAATGGATTAGGATGCTTTTCCCCACGGTAACCTTATCCCATGGCTCTCATGGTATAAAAACTACCCTGTGAGACATAGAGACATACGGATGGCCATGGCAACCACCAAAAAAAAACATGTCCCTGTTTCCTACTGTTCCCAGTTGGAAAACCATCTGCTGTGTTTAGCTTATCCCTTTGAGGTTTACGGAACATCAAATAAAAATGGTTTATTAGTTAACTGAAACTTGCTTAGTTGTCTCACAGGTCATGCACTTTTATCTATCACTATGGCGATGCCAGTAAGTCCCCGGATATTAGTCATTTCCCTGATGAGTAACTATTACTGACAGAAATTATGTCTAAAAAGGGATGCATAAACCAGACATATTTTTTAAGAATATGTGTGTAAAGATAAGAATGAAAGTTCATAGTTAAGAGTTCATGAAAAACAACCTTACGATCAAAGAAAAGGTTTTAACAAGTTCTGTAGAGAAATACAGATGTGCACGTATGAGTCCAGGCAGCTCCTCTATCTCAGGCAGGAGTGTTTTAAACTACCGGGCTTCCTGCCAAAGGATTGCTCAGCATTTAGCAGGAAGAAAAAGAATTAGACAACAGAGAGGAGAAAGAGGTGGAGAGTCATTAGAAAGGAGGAGGGACAAATACAGAATGAGAAACTGAGGAGTTGATAAAGAGTGGTGGACCTGCAGCTCTGGAGAAACTGAGACAGAAAGAGCAGCAGCAAACAAAACACAGACTCTAACCTGACTGACTTTCACTCACACACACACACACACGGACAGGCGGGTGGCCAACCTGAAGCTGAGCAGACACACTCGTGCACCTTCACACGTAACATTTCTCTCTCGCGTGCTACCAGGCGGCCAGCAGCATGTTTCTGTGGAGGTTCCCTCAGGCAGTGTGTGTGCTGACGGTGTGTCTGGCCCTTGACTACAAGGATGATATCGATATCAACTACGCAGATAACTACTACAATGAAATCACAGAGAATGAGACGGCAGAACGTAAGTGCTAAACTATTTACTTTTTTAAATGAAGGTGACCAAATGCAATTAATAGAGCATCAGATTGATTGATTGATTGAGCAGCAAAGGGCTCCCTTGCAATCCATCTGAGAAAGAGAATACCCTTGTGGGTATCCCTCAAAAACAATCAAGGAGAAAGCTTTGAGGTGTTTCTCACGCTATCATCACTGAAACAACAGAGTGCAAAAAAAAAAAAAAAAAAAGATAATGCGTAATTAAGAGACTGAACAGATATTTAGGATGCTTTCAGCAAATGTGCCTGCTCATTTAGTGACTCAGTTCTACGTGATTAGATTAAACTTTATTGCCGTATTTCCATTTTTTTATTTACGGTTACTGCATTGAAACAGAAGTCCATAAGAGTAGTATGTGTACAGAAATTACAAATGCATGTACTGCAGCATAATAGTACTATGGTATGTACAGTGAAAGGATGTACAGTACATTATGCAGCACTTACAGTATGTAGCTATGTACTGTTAACAAATGTAGTATCCACTGTACCGTATATTGTCTGATAGGTATGTAGGTGCAAACAGTTACTAGAACATTGTATATGAAGATTAAAGGATGATTATATGAACATAAAGAAGGAGAAGAGAGATTAGTACTTTCAAGTATTGTGTTTCTGTCACAGTGATGATTATGACAGCTGAACAAACATAATCATCTCACTGAGCTCTAATTAGCTTCCCTAAGACTTTACACTGTACTGCATGAGCTAAATCTATTTTAATGAGGCATACAAACAAAGAAAATATGAAAGACTTTCTACAGTGTGTATACTCTTGACCATAAACACTGAAACTGATGTTACATCAAGGACTGCAGATGACAATTAACACATTTTTCGCCCTGCTTTTTGGAAAGCAGAGTTTTTTCCCTGTGCGTACTACTCCTTTTTAACATGTTTTCATGCAACAATATAGGTACTGAAACTTAACATTTTTGGCAAAGTTATAGAGTCCAATTTAATATTTCCTCAGATTGTTTTCTGAGTTTTCTTTTCACTTCTTCCGAACTTTGTTTATAATGCAGTTCGCATACAAAAGCATAAACTTAATTAAGAACACATCACATAAAATAATAGTTATAAAAACTTAATACATGACCCATTCTTGGTTGTTTTAGTGTTTACTGCATTTGTTTTCATAACCAATTAAATTGTAGATATTGTGTGCAGTGCAATACGTGTCAGCCTGTTAGCTCAGATGTGACACCATCAAGAAGACAAGTAAGCTGATGTTCTAGTGGAAGTAGAAAGAGAGACGCGTTCTCCAGACTCATACTTATCAAGTATGAACTTACTTTCTTGGGAATAGAGAAATGGCCCATGTCTTGGTTTCTTAAGTCCTAGTTTGACTTCACTTGGTCCCGTCTGTCCTGATTGTTTCCACCTGTGTCTTGTCAGCTGCGTCAGTATATTGTCTTGGGTTCCCACCTCCCTGTTGGTCTGTCTGTTTGTCCTGTCTGGCAATGGTCCTCATAGTATGTGGTATCCTGATTGTTTTGAGGTTTTTCTTGAGTTTTGGAAGTTGAGCGTTTTTGTTTGTTTGTTTGTTTGTTTCCTGGTTTCCCCTGGATTCCTGCCTGAGCAGTGATTTGTGTCACAATAAAAGAACTTTTGTTTGTACTCCTGCCACCACCATCTCCTGCATTTGAGTCTCCCAACTAACATCATAAGAAGACAGGATAAATGTGTGATAGACAAGACAGTGTGAGTGCCCGAATGTGTGTGTGTCCGCTAGGCCCTTCACAGCTCATATTTTGCATTTGTTTGTTGTTTTAAACCTGGCAGGAGGTATGACTGCAGCGCCAGCGGTTAACAGGCAGGAAAACGGGCACGCTGCCAGTCATGTGATTGAACGCGGTAGAAGGCAATTATTGGAGCGGCTCAAGCAAATGACTGAGTTGTAAAATGCATTCATAAATTAGAGAAGAGGTGGGGAAAAGGGGCAAGGAGACACAAGATTCATAATGAGCTCATTGGAAGAGGGAGGAAAGATCAAATCATGTGAGCTGAACAAAGTTTGTTTGCAGGTGTGAGAGGAAAGGAGAGGTCAAAGGCTGGAGGGAGACGCGGGTCACTGCATCTGACCTCTTCAAACCTCTGAATCTCTGGGAGGAATCTGAATTAATGGGCTACATGAGAGAGGTCACAACAGTTCACTTTCAATTGGATGCTGAAAAAATGACAGCTAGCACGCAAGAGAAGAGATGTCAAGTTGTAGGCTGCAGTTTGTTGTTGGGATCTAAATTGTATTTCTACTCTAAGTAAACTTTCACATCAAAACAAACAAACAAACAAACAATTCTTACATTGAGTTTTAGTTCCTTGCAGACAGAAAAAAACCCAAGATTTTGTTTTCTCACCAAATTCATTTGATTTGTTAATATGCATCCATTTTTTGATTTTTCAGGTTTGCAACACATTCCAAAAAAGTTGGGAAAGTGACAATTTGGCACTAAAGAGGAAGTAAAAAAAAGAAATGTTAATGTGATGTCAGCAGATGAAGGAAATTATGATTTGGTAAAAAGTATCTTTTGAGGAACAAAGACAAGCAGGGGATCTCCACTTTGTCAACAAACAAATGGATATAAAAGAAAGACTGAAGGAGATATACATATTTCTGCTATGATTTCACAGAACAATTCGAGGAATGAGGAGGAATCTCAGTGAGCCACAGACAAAGACACAAGCATAAGCTGGACAAGTGTGATACCTGAAACAGCTCTGCATCGAGGACCATCATCCACCCACAGATCAAATAACCACATGGACAAGGAATTACTTTGTGAAATTTTTAAACTCTATAATACAGCTGTACGTTTAAAAAAATATCACTTAAAACTTTACTGTACAAAAAAAAAAGAAGTCTTATGTTAAACTTGTCCAGAGGTGAAGTCAATGTTATCTCTGGGATTTTGTGGTCAGATCTCTTTTGGAAGACATGGGAGCTGTGGAGTTATGTGCTCTGGACCAAAGACGAAAAGCAGCATCCAGTCCATAAGCCAGGCTCTCTGAAGTTTATGGGCTTTGTATCAGTTCCCTTGGCAAAGTCTGCTATCACATTTCTGCCACCAAGCGTCTGTGATGGCAGCATTAAAGCAGAAAAACTCATCGATATTTTACAGCAACATATGCCGCCCTCAGGAAGACATCTTCCCCAAGGAAGTCCTTTTTTCCCCCAACAAAATTCAAAACCAGTGGTGTGAAGAAAAAAAAAGTTAATATTACAAAGTGCTAAAAGAATTTCTGTCCTGACATTATTTGGAATATGTTAGAGGTCTGAAATCAATTAATATTAGCAAATAAAATGAACGCTACATTCTCAACTGCCCATTAAAAGTCATCTTGCAATAAAACAGAAGTAGAAACTCCTTTTAAATTATAAAGCAGAGGTAGCAGAGTCCACGAACCTGCTGTCTGACAACACAAACTGTGCAGCCGTGTGTGGAGGGTAATACCCCTCAGGATTACGACTGAAGGTATAAACAAAGTGTGAAAGGCTCAACGGCTAACCAGAACAGCATGTGTGACATAGATTCACACTCTCAGATTGGTTCACCCTCCCATGCTTTGTTTTACCCTCCCACTTTCCTTTATTTCTCACTTGTCATGTTATCTCTTACAGCAGGTCCCCCACATCTTTTTCCTTCCATCTCTTTCCACATTTGCAGGACAAAGCCAGATAATCTCACAGGAAAAGCAGACAGAGCTTTTGGTTTATGGGGCAGTTGTTCTATTTTGTTTCCTCATGTTCTCACTGCTCTCCCAACAACATCATTTGCTCCCACATGTGCTCTTCACTTTGCATTCTGTCCCACTGTTTTCAACATCTCTGAGCTTGGATTTACAGCAGCCCGTTCCTCCAAACATATATATTTAAAAAACAAGTTTCCCTAAGGCCGTATGCATGTGTCAGTGCAGGAACACTTTAGATCCTTCTCTCAGCTCATATAAAAAGTCATCCTGCATGCACTCTTTGCAGCTAAATTTGTGTAATGCACTTATCCAGTCAACTTTTGTCTCCATCTTTTTGAAAGCTGCGGAGGTTAAATTTGCTAAAATCATTAATGAGCTCATTCTCAGTAAAATATTTGAACTCTTTTTTTCTAGCTAACTTTTTGATGATCTCTCCCTGCAGCCACGCCGAGTTCAGCCCCCTGCACCTCTCCAGACCTGAGCAAGTGGGACAAAATCTTCTCCATGCTGGAGAACAGTCAGATGAGGGAGAACATGCTGCTTCAGTACGCCGACGATATTGTCAAAGTGGAGATGGGGTCGCTACGCAGCGAAATGCTAAGGTTGGTTGGAGTCAATCTGATAAATCTCTGAAACAGATCAAATCTAGATTGTCAGACATGACAGTAAATAGTCTGGGTTTGAGTCTACGTTACGTGATGAAGCCAAATTTACAAGTGTGAAATGCAAATAATTGTCTATTTTTTTGACATGATAATTATACATTTAGGCTTGTACTAATCATTATTTTCACTATCAAGTCATTTTCGAGGTTTGTTGTTTCCCTGGTTTCCTCTAACAGTCCAGGGACATGCATGTAAAGCTGGCTGGTGACTCTAAATTATCAACAGGAGGGAGTGTGTTTGTCTCCTCCATCTCTGTGTGGTCCTGTCATGGACTGGTGACCTGTCTAGGCTGTATCCCATTGCTCACTCAGTGACAGCTGGGACATCGCCAAAACCACCACGATCCTGAACAGCATTAAATGGACATCTATTCCCTTCCAGTTTAATGTTTCTTTTCCTTTTGCCATAATTGTTTATAAAAGAGTAAAACAAAAAAAAATATTGTTGCTGTTGATGAGCAAATGTTTTTCTGATATTTGAAGCGTCCAAAACTAAACATTTACTTAGGTTTATTATTTATTTTCAATTATTAACTAGTGTTGGTACATGTTAGTTGACTTCAGGGTCACTTTTAAGCCCGTTTTGCCCTCCTGTTGTATTTCTTGTCAAGCAAGAAATGCCACAACAGGATCATATTTCTTTTCCTTCCAAAGTGTGTGAACTTTGTCCTACAAGCGTTTGTCATGTGGTCTAAAAGTCTGGCAGAATGGTTTAGTGTGTGTGTTAAAATCTGTGAATAAGCAGCCTGATAGATCAGACCCATATCTAGAAAGATGCAGGGTCTGAAAACGACCCACAGGGCCTCCTGATAGGGTGGAGGGTGGGCGTTGTTTATCAAATTACCTTTGCATTGGCTAGCGACCCATTACAGCATCAGACATTTTCACAGCATCAGAGAGGAAGGGTGAGTTGTGCAGAAGAGTAAATAGATTTTTGCAGTAGCCTGTCAGGAAAACAGCAAATACACCTACCTGCCAAAAGAATGATTTGAGTGACATCCTCTGTTCAATTTTTTGAAAGAAAAAGTAAGAATCTTCAACTGTAGACATCAAAGCGGATTCAAATGGCTGCTATTCGTCAGCCACAGCCATCTACACTGTTTATATCCAGATTACATCGTCATCATGTTAAGACCGCCCAGAGACTTTCTCCATGAATAGACTGACATGACCCAAAACGTTTGGGCATGGTTAATGAGCTCCAGCGGATGATAGCCAGACATACCTGCAAAGAAAATTTAAATTTGCCAGCGGTACGTCTAGGTTTCTAGACTACAGAATGAGAAAAACGATGCTCACACCTGATTAGCAGGGATGAATGATTTTTCTTTGTTTAGCAGTTGAACAATTAACATGACTGTCATACTGCTGATGATTAATTTAGTGTCACTCACTAGGACAGTTAGTCAAACAAGTTTAGCGCTGCTTAATAGGAAACATGTTTAAATTATCCAGTTCATGTTGATTCAAAATGGCTTTATCGGTGATTTTAGATGTGACACCTCTGCTAAATATTCTGCTCCTGCTGGAGAAGACTGAGGTTCTTCAACTGGAAAGGTGTAAATAAATCTTTTGCACCGGTCCTCTGTCAGGTTTGTAGCCCAGTATGGTGGGTCCTGTGGGGCTGCAGTGGAGACAGCAGGAAGACGGATGGCTGTGCAGCTGGAGGGTCGTCTAAGAGAAACTCTGGAGCGCCTCAAACTCAGAGATCTGACCTCTGCTGCTGGGAACTCTGCTGGGAATACCAACCACCTGGAGGCCACGCTACAGCAGCTCCTCTCTGCATCCTGGACACAGGCATCCCAACTCGCCAAGCTGGAGAGCAGCTGCCTGACCAGCACAGGGGCTGGGATGGGTACGCATACCAAGATTAGATCAGCTGAGCAGTTTGATCAAGAGGTGACATCTCGAGAGGCTGCTTTAGACGAGGTGGTGGTTGCGTTGCAAGGGGTGAGGGCTGAGCTGGAAGAAGTGATGAAGTCATCGAGACAAAGACACCTGCCTGCAGGTAAGAAGTTCCTCTTACCATCAGCAAGTTGTGTCTTCACCTGCTGTTTCATTTTCTTTCTGTTCACGGCCCATCCACACACCTTTCCTTTTCCAAGCCCCCCTCCCTTCTTTGACACATTCAGGTCATGCTTCAAGAATGAGGCCCCCGTTCTCCTGTTTCTGCTTCTAAACCCAAACATACAGCTTTAGTTTGTCCTAAATTCTTTTCCCACTTCTTTTGACTCCAGGCATGTTGTCCTTTTTGAGCAGCAACTTTCCCTCTTACTGACATCATTAGTCTCAGATGATACAGTTAAGTCAAGGAAGATGGGCTGACAGCTTTGGGTCAGCTGTATAAACCCATCATGAAGAGAGCGCTATTACTCATCTCATGCACTGCCAGCAGCTTTAATGTCCAGAAATCTTATCCAGGCCTCCTAATAGAGCAGAGGGAGGAGTTATTATTAGCTAGTTGCCACAAAAACCACACTAAAGAGGCCTGGGAAAGAAAAACCAGAGGGGAAACAGCATGAACAACCACACGCACGCACAAGCATACCAAAAAGATCTTTTGTGCACCATTATGTTTTGAGTGGCAAAAACCTGAGACAAATGTAGCATCAATATTTGGGAAACGCTGCTTTTAGTTGGCTGGGAGTGTGTCAACAAACTGTGTCAGACAAAGATTAAGAGTGCAGGAGGGATGTGGAAAAAGAATAACAGAGACTAGGAGAGAAAGAAGACAAAATTATGAAACATCAAAGCGTGAAAATAAATGAGAGATAAGGGAGGAAGAATGGTGAATTAAATACATGGTTGAACATATACATGCACTCTAGTATATGAGTCCATCACCGGGGAACTTCAGCACATTCAAACCATATTATGTCATGTGGGAAAAGATATTATCCAAAAAAAAAAAAACTTCATTCACTAAAACACACACAGAACATTCATGTATTACATACCAAAACTGAACCCAAACCTGAGCTTCACAGTACAGTCAGTTAGAAAAAAACATGAGAAAAACGAGAAAAGAATGAGTGAGATGATGCCAGAGAGGTGCAGTTGATTGATGTGAAAAAAAAAAAAGATTTATGATCTCATCACCTGACATGAAACTGGACTCAGACTATCTCTCACTCAGTCGCACTAATGCTGTCACCTGCATTTCAAATCAGCATTAGCTGTGGGAGCGAATCTGATTTAACTGTTTTAAGTTTTTAGCAGTGCCGGAGCAGCTGAGTCTGAAAGATCCGGTAACTGCTAATCTCACACCTCCATAACTCCCTGACATCTCTCTGACAGCTGTGTTGAGAACCGACAGGAGCAGCCGCCACGTCTTACATGGTTATTAAAAATGGAACAGTGAAACTGAAACTTTTTACTTTTTTCTTTTTTTTTTAAAAATACCTTCCTTCTCACCCAGCAGCAATCCTACCTGATTAAGATCAAGCCACATGTTAAAATATAGCCTTTCACATCCAAGAACATCCCGATCACAATAAAACATGGTGGAAGAGTTCATGAGCTCTTTTGCCAGAGAAACATGAAACAGATCCATAGCTGAAAAATGTGGAAATGATATATGTCCTTATATAAAACATAAAATGCCAAAACTTTTTCTCCTAGTGACTCATTTGATTATTCTTTTATTTTATGCACTTGTTTAAAGACAAAATTGATTTTCTGTGCCAACTTGGGATCACCTAACTTCACATCTTTCCTCAATCAGGCAGATAAGCACAACACATGAGCAACATGTGATGACATCACTGGCTCTCACATTTAACTTGTAGTCCTCCAGATTAAGGAACCGTTACCATGCCAACACTGGCATGAAGATTAAATGCAATTAATCTACACCTGATGTTTGATCTGTTGGAAACATGTGGGAAACGGATATTTGTGTATGCCTGCTGTGTAAACAGATTTTTTTCAAATATATTTTTGCATCATGAATCTCAGCTTTCAGGTGTAATGCGACACTTTTTAAAAAAAAAAATCCCCATTACTTGTAATTGGTTTTGATGTTGGGGTTGAAGTTCATGCAACGCAATCAAACCAGCACATAAAAAGCTTAATAAATCATTTCTTGCTGTTATACAGGTTGTGAGATGGCCCTCCTCTTCCCGACACGCTCCAGCCACATCTACACCATTGTTATACCGGAAGCACCTCTCTCCTTGTCCTCCTTCACCGTCTGCATGTGGGTGAAGTCAACTGCCGTCTTCAACAAAACCGTGTTGTTCTCCTACGGAAACCGCCGCAACCCGTATGAGATCCAGCTGCTGCTCTCCCAAACCTCAGCTCTTCTCACTGTCGGAGGAGAAGCTCACCTGGTGGAGGCGGCGGGCGTGGTGACACCAGGACAGTGGATTCACTTGTGTGGGGCTTGGTCCTCCAAGCAGGGCATGGCGACCCTGTGGGCAGATGGTAAAAAGGTGGCCTCCATGCCTGACGTGGCCGAGGGACACGTCTTGCCTGACGGAGGTGCACTCTGGCTGGGACAGGAAAAGAGTTTTTCACTTCAGGGAGTTAACGATCTCAAGGTGGCATTCGCAGGCAAGATGACGGGGGTGAACGTGTGGGACAGGGTGCTGTCACAGGAGGAGATTTCCCAGCTGGCTTTGCGAGAGGGAAAGGGCTGCCAGCAGCATGGGAGCAAAGTGGCCTGGGGCGTGACGGAGATGGTGCCACAAGGAGGGGCTCAGTTCATCGTCTGATTCAGAATCTTCATGGTGGGACGTTCTTCATCATCGTCATCATCAGTGTCATCATTGTGAATGTCAACACTATTGTCATAAGATTTAAAGCTAAAACTGAAGACACTCACAATTGTAATTACTTTTTACTGTTTTAATTGTTCCTGTGATCCTGTGAGAGACTGAGGTTTATGTTAGCTTTTTTTTTTGTAATATATTCTGAACTGATTCCATAACAAACACTCACTGATGTTTACTTGCGTTGTGGTAGGAAACGCGCTGCAGGCTACATTTAACAAAGGTTTAATGAGACTACAAGAGAGACGGAGAGTGCTTTGTTAAGCAGAGCAGGCTGCTGATGCAGCAAACACGGTAATCACGATGAGGTAAAGAGCTCACAGACATTGGCAAGACTTTATCTTACATTTATGCAATGATATGGTTGTTACTCATCAAAGTTTGTACAGAAACCGCATGTGCAGTTAAAAAAATCAGCAATCGAAAACATTTTTCTTTTTGTATTTAATAATAATAAATACAATAATATAATAAAAACTCTCTGCTTTTCCAACCCCTAGTCTTAAAGGTACAATTATTAGCCATGTCGTAATTGTAACTGCAGGCAAAAGTATCTGTGTAATGTTTAAATAATTCATTAAGTAATCTTCTTGTGTGACTGAGAACTGCTGTACTTGTGTTCCTTTAACCAACTAGAAACTCTAGAGAAGATTTTTATTATTTTTTTATACAGTGTTGTTGAATTTGTGAAAGATTGTCTTCCATTTTTAAGATCTTAAATGGCAAAATTTATATTGCTGATTTTTTTACTTTCACGTGTTACATATATTAATTTTTTTTTTTTGCCTAGTTTTTATGTACGGTTCACTTAATTGTAGGGTAATGTTTCATTCTTTTTTGACTGTGCATAAAGTAGCAGGAGTAAAACAGTTGTTTCAGATTTATTAAAAGAATGTGAAGATGGTGTTTATGGAATCTAATCTTTTTTTAACCACTTTGTCTTGTATTATACTGTAAATTGCTTTTTTTCTTGTGAAATGTTGAAAGTGAATGTATTTTGTACATAATTTTTATTTTTGCATAACATGAGTGGATAAATGGAAAGTGAAAAAATGAATAAACATTTAATGATATATTCTTAATCAGCAGATGTTTTCTGTCTTTTAAAAACACTGGAAAGGCTTAATTTTACTTAAACATATTTATTATTCCAATGAAAAAACGTTTATGGTTTACGTTCATTCAAGCACTGACTCACCATCAGCAAAGCAGCTTTCCTGGCAGGAAGTTGACCTGTTCACCTGAATTTGGTGTTGAGAGTGACACCTGAGCAGCAAGAGTCACTGAACCACCAAACATTTGTAGTTCAGAACCAGTACTGTTCCACTTTTCTTCCTGATGGCTTCAATTAATGCAGTTTATATCCATTAGCTTCTCACAAAGGGCAGTGAATAGAAAAACAAATTCAAATCAGTGTCAGAGCCATGGGCCTTTGCCTTTAAAAGAGCATCACGTAAGCAGAAGGTGGTTAAAAGCAGCTCAAAGAAGTCTCCACATTTCTTCTTTGTACTTTTTGAGTTTTGATCATTTTCCTGTTGCATGACCCGATTTCAACCAAGCTGCACCTGCCGGACAGATGGCTTCACATGTTGAATCTAAAATATTCAAATATACACAAGTGTACACATATACTTAAATATTTTTGCCAGCTTTCAGTCACTGAGTCACGGTTGACTCAGTGACTGAAAGCTGACACGGTCCTGCAGCAGCTGCGAAGCAGCGCCGCATCATCGCCTCTCTACCTGGGCTTCACAATGGTTATGAGGCGTCCCCGCTGAAATGCTGCATTGTGTTTTTGCCAAACACGACACTACGCACTAAGGCCAAACTGCTCGATTTTGGTCTTGTCTGTCCATAGGACATTGTGTCTGAGGTCTTGTGGATCGCTCAGATGCAGCTTTGTCAGCTTCAGTCACGCCTCCATGTTTGTTTTACAGAAAAGTGTCTTTCCTTCGGCAACCCTATCAAACAGACAGCCGCTGTTCAGTCTTCTTCTAAGGGGACTGCTATAGGCTTTAAATTTAACATTTTTAGTTCTTAGCTCTAGGTCTTTAGGTTTTTATTATTTCTGATCATAGCGCTGGGGTATATTTTCTGGCACTTCCAATCCTGGGAGGATTGTCAACAATTTTGAAATTGTTTGCAAATTTTGAATTTTTTTTATAATCATATCCAGGTAGATGCCCAGCAACAAATGCTTCTCTAAGACCACTGCTTATGTCTTTCCCTTTTGGCACTGTGTTAAGACACACCTCAAGCAAAGTGCAGAAATGCTTTTCATAAATATCATGACCAGTTTGTAAAAGGCTGATGATTAGTGGCACCCCGTTGCATATTACTCTCTTAACCTCATTAAGCTTTCATAGCATTTATACATTTCAGACACAAATCGTTTGTCGTGAACTATCGCTGCTTAAAATTTGATGATAAACACAGAGGAACTAAAAACACAGCAGTAAAAGAGTATAACTGGCATGCACATTTTTTTTTCTTCCAACTATGTTTACACTGCATTGTTTTGCATCTTGACATGGACTCATTAGTGAAATGTGGGTCCACATGTTTTTCCTGCATGTTTTTTCCTACCTGAGAAACCGGACTACAGTTACTGCATGGCTTCTGTGGCAGGGGAACCAAAAAGACCTATAACTCTTACAGATGTCACATTTTGAACTTCGCTGTAACTTCTGACAAGGAAGGAACCACATGTGTGAGTGTGTATGTGTGTGTGTGTGAGAGAGAGATATTTGATAATGACTGAAACCAGCTTTAGCCGTAAAATCTTTATGCTTGCTTTCACTGTGAAACACACACATGCTCATTAACCTCTCTGCACTCTGAAAGAGAGACATGATACAAATATAATAAAGAGGGGGAAAAAACCCACATCTGGGTCATGTAACAAGCTGTTTTTCAGACAGCATTAAATAACACCTTGGCTTAAGCAATAAATACAGATGTATGTGTGCACACATAACTAAGCCGTCAACCTCACTCCTGTGTTTATGCTGATCTGTTTTAGAGTTGAACATTACAGCAGCATCGTTTAGAAAAAGAAAAGTACATCAGATGGGCTTTCAGCAAATTAGATTGTGCCGAGTTATTTAAATCTGCCCAAAGAAACACAAACCTGGGTGTTTTCTATAATAGTCTTTCCAGAAAGATGTGAAATTTTAACTATATTTAGCTGTTTTAGTGTCACACAGTCACCCTGCAGATTGCACTGAACTGGAAGTATCTCAGAAGTATGACTGTGCTCCATTTTTCCTGTAACTTCTTGTGCTGGTCTTCCCTTCTTTTTTTCTGATGTTTGCAGGCCTGAGCTGTTCAGAGGCTCATCCTGACCTACAGGTCCCCCTTCTGACCACCTCACTGTCTGCTGTCTACACCTGTTAATAATGTCATCTCTGTACTTCATCAACTAACCTAAATCAGTCATAAATAAGTACATTCAACTCTTAGTTCTCCTGTTAACAGGTAACTACCAGTAATATATTGTGTCTTATATAATACTGACAATGTGCCTCTTCTTTCTCTGTTCATAATCCTTTCTTTTTAATCTCCCTCCTCTTTTCTTGCTCTACCTGGCTGGATGGTTCCCCCTTTTAAGCCAGGTCCCTCTCCCTCTTAAAGGGGAGTTTTTCCTGTTTTCACTGTTTTAGATTAATAGTTTTTCTCCCTCTAGGGGAGTTCTTTACTTCCCATTGTTTATTTAATGATTGCTTAGGGGTCAAGGTCTGAGTCTCTGAAAAGTGCCTAGAGACAATCTGTATTGTAAAAAATGCAGTATAAATAAAACTGAATTGAATTGAACTGAATTGAATTGAATTGAATTGAATTGAATTGAATTGAACTGAATTGAATTGAATTGAATTGAACTGAATTAAACTTGGGAAAGAAAAGTGTCAGATCATACAATGACAACGTGAATCATTTGCAGGAATTTGATGTAAAGCAAACGTAAAAAGCATCCTGAGACAAAAGAGCAGGATATGAAATTTGAGTTAACTGACACAACAAGCGCTTTTGCCATTCTTGTACAACTTTGTCTTTGCAACATGTACTTTATTTTTATTGATTTTAACTTGGGGTTGGTATAGCCATGTTGTGTTTAGCGCCATGACTTATTGCATGTTATTATTATTTTTACTATTACTGGTTATAAGACTGATAAGTAATGTTAATTTGGCAAAAGGAGAGAGTTTTATTAATATTTCCTGTATTAGCTGTTGATAAAATGTTACAATAATACCATTTAATTACAATCTGCATCTAGTAAACATAGAGGGATTTACTGAAAGGGTTTCTGTACTAAAAACGAACAATAACTTGGCAATGAATGGTGATTTTAAAATACGATAAGAGACTGTGAAAACAATACAGAGGCCTACTGCTGATGTTGCTGCCAGTCACTAAAAAAGTCTTAGACACGATATTTGTTGTAACTTTCTCTCTAATCTCATTCCTCTCTGCTTTTTATCCTCCTTACGTGCCCTCCGTCATTTTTCTCATGGCTTCTCCACTTTCTGCTTCTCTCTACCTCCCAAGGAAAGCCAGGTTTCACTCTGAATTAGTGTACTGGACTGTGTGTGTATTGAATTATGTGAGGACTCAACTAAAGCTGCTGGAGAGAAACTTTGGGGTAAAGATTTTTGCCAACATCCAGAAATCCAATATGCATGTGAGGCCTGCAAAGTGCAAATGTTAATGTGAAACACTTAAAACTAACACAGTGACGGAAGCACACGGGATGCTGTTATCAGTGTCTCTAATTTATCAAAAGAATAAGTTTGTCTGCAGCACTACATTGAAAGGGATACACAAACAGTTTGAGAATTTGCTACACAGCCTCTTTTTCTTTGAAGGCTTCATTTTTTGTGTGTGAACATAGTATAAATAAGTAAATTTTACTGATATAGTACCTTCCACATATATGAGTCACAAAGTGCTTCACAAGGCAGATACAACAATAAATTATAAACCAGCCATCAAAAATCTCTGTTGAAAAAGAGTCTTTTGCTGATTTTTAAAAACATCAACGGAGTCTAAGCATCGAATCAGTATTTCATAGCCTGGTGTTTCAAGACCTCAAGTCTTAAAATGGGTTTCTGGTACCACAAGCAACCTCACACCTGCTGACAGCATGTTGGGATGTGAGGTCAGAAATATAAGAAGGTGCTTCACTATTCCGAGCTGATGTGACTTGACAAAAAGCTCAATTTTTTTCCCTCATGTATCCAAAGGACTTTCTCCCAGAAGCTTTGTGGTTCCTCAATATGGATTTTTGACAAATCCCTGTTTTATTCCTTTTTTATGATTTGCTTTCAACAGTGGAGTTCTCCTCAGTGATCCACTTTGGTTCAAGCAGTGATGGATGATGTGATCTGACACTGATGTACTCTCACCTTGGATTTCACGTCCAGGGAGGTTGACTACAGCCCTTTGGGCCCCAAACTCTCACAGCCTTTACCTGGAACATACTTGTCTATAACTGTCTTTCTGACCTTCTCAGACAACTTTCTCCTTTGCTTTCTCTGGTCCATGTTCAGTGTGGTGAACACCACGATACCAAACAGCAGAGTGATGACTTTTCACCCTTGAAGACTGACTGACTGACTGCAAGCTTGATGGTGCTTGTGATGTTCATTACAGGACACACTTTAGTTTAACACATCACAATGGTCACATCATTGTCGACCATTTCTAGAGGTAACAATTACCATTGTCGGTTTTTGTTCTTTAATGGGCACCAACATGTGTAATGAACCTCTGTAAAAGTTGCATTACATTTAGTAGAGGCTTTTATCCAAAGTGACTTACATACAGTAGATCACAAAGTGGGTGTAGATAAACAGTCAGTTTGATCATAAAATGACATTTAAATAAGAGCCACTAATGATTTAAAGAGTCTTAGTGGCACAGGTAAAGAAAACTATTTTTAGAGCATCACTCACTACATCACTCTTACAGCCAGTCCTTCATCTAATATAAATACAGACATATGCACCTCCTCCAATAAATTTCTCATGAGAAGATACATTTATTTTCTTTAACTGTTTATGATTGCAACCTTTGAGGGGACTGGTGAAGACAACATGTTACCTACATAAGCTGAATTAGTTTATAAAGTGTCCAACTCGTGTTTAAGATGGACCACATGAAAACAGCTTTGGCAGTTCTGATCAAATATCACTCAAAGAAAAACAAAATAAAGACTGTGTATATAGTATCCACTTAAATAAGATCCATAACTTACATTTCATGTGTGAATTTCCATTTTGACTCAGAAATCCATCATGGAAACAATAATAAGCAACAGCTGCAGCTTACCATCATTATTATCCTCTGTAGTTTGATTACAACAACTTCTGATTGCAGCGGTAAATCCTTTTTCCACTCTTATAAAACAGTGGATCCCTTTGTTTGGGGTCTGATGAAATCCCTCATAGCATGAGCCTAAAAGCACTATTTTCACGAGCCAAACCCACATGTCAGTTGTCAACAACTAAATAAATGCAACTATGCCCACAACACCCACAGTAGAAAATCCTTTCCAGATTCAGTCTTAAGAATAGCTTTTCAGCATAATGAACGCACATCTGTCTGTTTTTGTCTCAAGAAACAAGCAAACTAAAGAGAGAGGAACGTTTTTCTGCTCGTGAACGAGTCTATGAGTCCTACCTCTCAGCACGCTGACTGTTATGGCCTCTGTGTGTTCAGCCAGCAGATCAGCCTTGGCTATGGCAGCGAGGGACAGGTAACTGGACATGTTCCTGCTCAGCTCCCTGTTCCCCCTCTGGAGGAACCGCACCGCCACTGGGACCGCCAGCACCATGACTGACGGACAGCTGTAGTTCTGAGGAGACATGAGAAAAGCAGAGGTCCATCATGAGGGTCACATGCTCAGGGATGAGATTAAAGTATTGCCAAAAACACTTTCAGATAAATTTGTACTGTGAGTTCTCAAGCTAAACATCACACTTTATTGGCTATATTATTATTTATACATCAAGCAATTAATAACTGTGTCACTCCTTTGCATATAAAAACAGGTGCTGGATTATCTCTTTTAAGTAATAGCTGCAGGAAGGTTAATTTATCTGTGAGCTTTTCAGAGCTGTCAAAAGATTATTACTGAATAATCAATCAATTGTAATACCGAGGAAGTGACTGTGACTTGTTTTGAGACTTGAATAAAACCTTTCAGATCACCTGAATATGTTTTAAACCTTCTTATCACATCTGTTAAAACAGAGAAATGCTATTCTTTATTTGGACACGTCTTCACAAACTATCAGCTTTTACTTCTTCCAGCATGTCCTTTTTCTTTGCATTTCCAGAGAGTGGTTGAACCTACATAGAATAACCATCATTAATGATAAGCCAGTATCTATCCATCCATCCATCCATCCATCCATCCATCTATAAAAAACCTCAGACACTATGCCAACAGGGAAATGCAGTTCTTTCCTCAAGCAGAAATGAGTGGGACTTAAACAGTTTGGAGGACTTGACTTACAATCCTGCCATGTGACATGAGTACGGAGAAGGAGAAGAGGCTGTAAGTTGGTTCCTTGAATGCTTGTGCTGGATTTGAAATGCACTGGCACCCTCCACAGGACAGTTGCATACTAAACATATGTTCACTAGATGTTAAATTCTACATTTCTGCACTGAATTTGACCACATCTGCTTACTGTTCACCCCCCCTCCCTCCCACTAAATTTCACATTTAGTATCGGTGTTTTTGGAAAACTCAATCTCTTCATCCGTGCCATGTCTCTGTTCTGCCATATGATGGCAGTGCAGGTACTGGATTCACAAAAGCATTACCTTCCCAAGAGCCAAAAAAATCCAGTTTGTATAATATAACTTTAACAGAAGTCTCCAAACCTAATCGGAATACACAAAAATCATTTCAATCTATTCAGGCAAGCACACAAAGATGAGCAGACAGCTGCGGGCAGTGGTTATGAAGAATAAGTCGAAGGAGTCCTCCAGAGCAATTTTTTCCTCATGCATGGATGTACAGATTCATCCATCCGTTAAATATCTCCGTCTTTCATCTCAGCACTCAAATCAGTTTAAATGTCAGGCTCAGCACTTTTCAAGCAGTCCATACAGAACTGAGTCCAACATAAGGCAGAAATATCTATCCAACTGCACCGCAAAAACTCATTTCTCATAAGAAAAAAAAACTTTGGTTCAAGAAAATTAGAAGACCATTTTAGACTATTTTGGTAGTTTTAAGGATTCTAGGCAAGAAAAGCTTCTATACCCCATTGGTGGAGATATTTTCAACTAGATTTATGGAATATTAGGCTTATTTTTGCAGTGTATTCATTTGTCTGAGCGTCTGTTGGACTGTATACAGATAGGAGGAATTTATCAGATACAAAAGAGATGAGAAGTCAAGAGAAAAACATGTTTAGAAGACAGCGAAGGAGACACTTTAACCAGCACAGTTAGGACATCAGAGCCAGGAGCCACTGTCAAAGCTGTCACAACTTATAGTCTCACTTCTGAGCTGTGCTGGTATGACTGTGTACATGTGCTTTTCCTCAAACATCAGTCTCATTAGTGTGGTATTAAACGCATTCCCATCCCCAAAGAAATAGGGAGAGGGGAAGGAAAAAGGGTGGGGAGAAGTGTCTCTCCCTTTAAGCCTTTGAGCTTTAGAGGCCTGATAAGGAGAGAAAGCACGATTTACATTTACATTTTCAAGCCTGCTCGGCAATGATTACAGTAAGTATATTAGCCCTTAAAGCAAAAATCCAAAATGGGATATAATGCATAATTAATCTGTGTATTCACTGTGCTTGTATCATTTTGTATAACTACTTTGAAATATTTTATGCCTTTTTTCCTCTCTTTTCTTCCTTTTAGTGTCACCACAATGCCTTTAAATGAGATGTTTCCAACTGATGTTCAAGAAAGATGGACAATTAAAGCAATGAGAGCATCAAATGTAAACAAACGCAGACAAGCAAAGTGTTTTATATATTTATATGTTTGTATTTGCATAAAAAAAAAATTCTAAAGCTTCCATCGGTGCTCCTTGAAGTGGGCTCAAAACAAATCTAGGGGCAGGTGTTAAAAACTAAAGATCTTTATCAATTACTGAATTTTGATTTGCAGTTACTAGTCAGTTTTGTCTCTGATTTTGTAGAGTTTCAACAGTTTCAGAAGATTAATCCTGAAGATGCTTCCCCTTTAGCTGACAGTGGCATCATTGTCAGATTATTTAATCTCTGCGATAAATGCAGTTCATTACAGTACAGCTTGACTCCCCTCTCCAGCCCTTCATTATATACCGACAGACAACACAGTAACTGATACTTGCTCCAATCTTGGTATCAATTCTGTTGAAGTTCAAAGCAGACTGAGGTCATAACAAGTGGTGAGAAAACATTGGAGACTTCTGATTGGTTGGTGAAAAATACTACTTGTACTATAACACGTAAGTATAAACAGTGCACCATAAACTCCGAGACAACTGGGCATCACTTTCTTGCTATCACAGGAAATCATTTTTTGCCAGTGGTTTACAAATATGTGCATAGTGACTGGAGAACAATGAGCAGTAACTCTAAAAGTACAGTTTATCAGCTGAGAATGCAGACTTATTTGACTCTATCTTCTCTAACCAGACCTCTGTCCTGCTCGCTCTTGTGGCAAACTCTTGGAAAGAGGTCTGTGAAACAAAATTTAATAAGAGACAAGTACTTAAATGTGATAAGATTTGAGTTCAGCAGAGCCTTACAAAGCAAAAGTTAAGTACACCAAGGCAATGGTGCCTTGTGTACTTAACTTAAGCCCTGTCATACCCCCCGGTAGTAAGAACCACATGATTACATGAGAAACTAGACAAGGATTGCCTGCATCTTCACTCTGCATTGAAGTTAAACTGTGATATTGATCCCTCCTATTGATACAGGCTATAAAATAACATATAGGCATTGATCTTAAATTAACATAAATAAATTAGGTGAAATATGTCAGAAATGACTCAACAAGGGCACCGTTCAAATCTACTAAAGTAAGATCTTGTTTAGATTAAAATACTATCTAATCTTGTGTCATAAAAGGAAATAGATGTATTTCATATCCACTTCTGCCAATCTTTCAATAGTTGACCTAATACTTCATTCATTCACCCAGCCTCTGAATTGGGTGTAAAAATACACCTAATTACCAAACTGATGAAAAGTATGTGCAAACCTTTGTACTTTATGTGCTTTAAGTACGTGTGTGTGTGTCCATGTGGATGTACCTGCAGGATACAGCTGGTGATGTCGGAGGCTATCTTGGCGTGCGGGGTGTCTTCAGTGTTTTCACCTTGAGGAGTGAGGTTATGTTCCAGGCAGGACTCCCAGAGTCCCACCAGTGCTGTGCTGTGTCTCTCGATAGACCCGGTCTCTCTGATGGCCGTGGTGATGCGTGTAATGCAAATCTCCACCACAGCCTGGTCGTTGTCATTGGTCAAATAGTCCTGTCAGCAGAAAGACATCAAAGGGATGCGAAATTAAGGATGCAATGATAAATTAAGGACAAAAACATTAATTATGCATGACAACATGAATAATTCATTAAAATTACATTTGCACTGCAACTCCTCAGGCAATTATCAACTGTGTCTGTGTATTGATCGCGCCTATCTAAATATGCCTACTGACTGGTGAGCAGGAGATGGCCTTGATCTGGTCCAGAGCTTCAGAGAGACAGTCTTCGATCTCTGTGTCCTCTAGAGAAAACAGATCCCCCGCTCTGGACAGATCCCTCTGACCCAGCACTCGGCTGAACAGCTGGTGCATCCTGACCCCGGTGGACGGGTCCTTCCAGACCAACCGATGTCAAGTAGTTTAGGATCCCTTCAGTGAGAAACAGTAAATCCTGAGCATGATGATCCAGGGAGTCCTTAAAAAACAAAAAAACTAATTGCCGCTGGGCTTCTAGGGAATAGTTTAAATGGGATGCAAACTTCTTTGCATCTTGATCTAAAAAAAAATAGTAAGCTGTCTCACATTTTATTAAGTGTTACCAAGTTTAAAAAAAAAAAAGATTTAGGCATTTTTAGGCATCCAGGGTCTTTGCAAAACAACCCAAAAGCTGCAGAAAATTTGACTACATGAAGGGATAGAAGATTTTCCTTTCTTTTTTAAAATTTTATTTAGGAAAAATCTTCTGCAGTGAGTCCAAACTCAGTTCTCATGGATGTTAGGGCTCCGCTTTAGTCCAGTCTCGTCAGTCTGGCTCTGCTTGAGGGCTGTCACCATGGAGCCATGGCATTTTCTGGCATTTTCTGGAGAATAGAGTCTTTCTATGGCTGAGTCCTGAAAGACAGAGCAGAAAGGAAGAGAAATAAATTTGAACTGTGGAATTTATAAATAAAAATCCTGGGTAGAAATCACATCAGTGTCTAAAATTACTAGAATAAATTCTAACGAAGTAAGAGAAGCAGTAGACCATTGACTGGTGACGTATATACTATTATATTAACTAACTGGGTAACCTCAGCTCCAGTAACGATCGAGCCCATCCCAGGGCTCATGGACTCATCTCATCTGTGTAAGACGTGTTGGTGGGATTGGGAATATTTGATGTCTTATCACTCAGGAAAAACATAAGAAAAACCTTGTTCTTCTGTTGCTTGCAGTTAGCCCATCTACCTATGTTGTATGCTGATGTAGACTTGTACCAGATCCATGTCCTAAGATGCTGTGTAGTTAGCATGTGTATGGAGCTGTATGTCTGGTTTTTGATGGAGGCTAAAAGGAAGTGGCTGAGAAGTTTAAATGTATACATTCAAAATTCATCTCGTCCTTGCAAATTTTCCAGACATCACTTACTGCAGCAAAGCAAACAAAAGCCTAAACTCTTATTCTTCTGAGGTGTAGTGAATGCAACCCTGATTTGATTTGATTTGGATATCTCTACTCCCATCTAAGTCTGTGATGTAGCACTAATCTGAAAATCTGAACTGCTCCCTGAAATACACATTTTAAAACCCAGGAAGCCAAAAACAATTATAATACAGTTTTTTCCTTTCCTTTCCTAGTTTTTGAGTCCACAGTCGCTTCAGACAAGTCAAAGGTACTTGCTATCAAACACAGATGTAAAATAAGTGTTTATTATAATCTGTCCACTTGTTCACCTTCACTCATCTATGACATTGCCCTCTTTTGAGCTGCAAGAGTAAGTTAATATGTGATGACGTGATCTCAATGAGCCACTGGTAATATGTCACATATCTATTACAAAACTGTAAGCTAAAATACCAACCAAACTGTACACACAGAGTCCTTCTACTAAAAATGCCTAAAAGAAAAGCATGTGTCATTATTAAGAGTTTGACAGTGCACCCTTACGAAAGAACAGTGTATAAGACCAAATATTCATTATTCATATGATTACTACTGAGGTTGTTATATATTTAATGGGACAAGAACACCCAGTTCTCTACCTTAATGTTCGATGAATGAAGTTAAAGTTGTGGGAATTGAAACACACCACGTTAACCATTTACTTTCTACTATCGCTTGTTTTGTCAGCCTCAATCAAACATTAAAAACCAACACTAAACAGGGGACCAGAAGGGCATAGGACACACACACACACACACACACACACACACACACACACACACACACACACACACACACACACACACACACGTAGACATAAAGAGTGACTTAGCTTCACACATCTGTCTTGTCATTCAGTGTTCCCAGTGAAGTTATGTTTCCGCTTTGAAGCGGAAACATAACTGGGTTTTTTTTGTTGTTTTTTTTCACCTCAGCCTGACTATACAACCTCTCAGTAGACAAGCAGCTAAAACAAATGTATTATTGTGTCACTGTGTGCTTTCTGCACCTGCTACCCTCTTCAACTGGATATTGTCTTATCCTCACACAATTTCTCTGAAAGCCACACTGGAGTGAGCCCAAACAAGAACAAAAAACAGAACAAAGCAAAGCATTTGGGAGACTGTTATCTCTCCTGCCAAGCAGCTGATGGCCATGAAATCCCACCCACCGCCAGGATACCACATCAGGACTTGTTAATGGTCCAAGCCAGGACCACTGAAACAAAAAAACTACTGTACCATAAATACACACAGCAAAGAGATTTAACTATGACACACAGACATGCCAGCGCACCCGTTACCCCTTTTGTGAACATCAACAATCAGAGCTCTTCCTGTGTAATGTTGGAGGTGCATAAAACTCGTAAGAGAGACCCTTTTAAGCTTTTCTTTTTTTTCCACATTATCTGAAATTTGAAGACTAATGTTTTTTTTTTACATTTACTTTTGCACGAAGTTGGGTTTAATCATGAGTCTGTTAGCACTCTGTTTTTAAATGAGCTGCAGAAATAAAGATAACTTGCGTTTGTCAAATTTGACAATGGAGTTTGCATGTTCTCCCCGTGCTTGTGTGGGTTCCCTCCGGGTATTCTGGTTTCTTCCCACAGTCCAACATTAGGTTGACTAAGAACTCTAAATTGCCCGTGAGTGTGTGTGTGAATGGTTGTTTGTCTATATTTGTGGCCCTGCAATGGACTGGTGACCTGTCCAGGGTGCACCCCTCCCTATCTCCTGTAATGAGCTGGGATTGACTCCAGCAGACCCCCGTGATCCTGTACAGGAACCAACAGGTATAGAAAATGGAAAGATAGATGGTCTATGTGAAAAGTACAGTAATACCACAGAAGTGCTGGTTAATTTGTATTCTTGGTGACTGTTATTGTATCAGCAGTAAAGTAGTTAAATATAATGACCTAATTATCAGAAGACTGTGGTGGCCTTTAAAGCCTACCACAGCCTTTTTCTTATGAGCATTTATGCTGAACGAAGTCCTGAGGGTTGAAATGATAAGTTCAAGTAATTAGAATTAAGTAGATTTTTTTTCATACAGCGATATAACAATAAAAAAATGTAAAAACAAATGATGCACACATTTACTCAACTTTAATAAACATTTATTAAACACATTTCAAAATCAAAGTTGATCAAATAGCTTAGAGGTGGAGCGTTCAGTGGCATTTAGTGACCTTAAAACTAGATCTCTGCTTTAGGTGGAGGATGTGGTCCTGGTGACTTCATCAAGCCGGGATCTTCAGCTTCAGCTGGAGTGAACTGGACGGGAATGAGCACCTCCACATCTACGGTTCTCAGTTAGAAAATGATGGAGTGCCCACTCCGGCTAGGATGAGATCCTGCCTCCAGTAGAAGAATTCAAGCATCTCCGGGTCTTGTTCTTAGTTGTAAACCATGGATGATTTTTCTTTGTTAAAAGCAAACCTTCACTCTATTGAAACAGCCTGACTGCTTAGAAAATGTCTTTGCTCGTGATTTTTCCTTTTTTTTTTTCTTATTTCACACTACCCTAACTGGCCTCCAAGCTCCTGCTGTAAACAACAAAAAAACAAAAAAAAAAAACCATGATGCTGCCATCACCCCATTTAACTGTCTTTGAAGATGCTGCACATGTTTTCACAGCTTCCTCCTGGTTCTCCCACAGTGTGTTGGAAATCATAACATAATAGCTCCATCTTTGTTTTATCATATCAGTAGATTTTGCTTCTCCTTTTCTGAAATTGACTTTTGTAACTTCTACAGTTTTCCTCCACAAATGAAAACAAGCATATCTTGGTTAATTTGTTTTTCTTAACTGATGGTGGATAAGAAGTTGAGATAAGAAAGTGAGTGGTTTTTAAGTGTTTATATATTTTTGAGGTGATTATGGCGACGTGGGACTGGCGGCGTGCCCTGTGACCTGAAGACCCAGCTGATCTGAGAGTAATTCAGTTTTATGTCTTTTAAGAAAGAGACACAAATAAAAACAATAAAAAGGGAGTATTGAAACAGGAAGGAAAGTGGATTATGAGGAGTTTTTGAGGACCAGAAAACATTTTCAGAGACAGAAAATAAACTGTAGTAGGGCACAGTAATTCGAAATGAAAGAAAGACAGTAGACTGAGAGAGAAAAGGCCAGAGATGGATAATACGTCTCTGTCCTTAATTCCTTATGTAAATTGAAAAAAACTCTCATACTGGGATTTCATTATTCCGCCACAAACACGCAAATGACTCAAAATAGCACACAGAAGAAAATTAAAGAGACTTCCCGTTTGCAAACTGTGTCCATTCCTGCACTCTTCTGAAAGCCCTTAAGTGCTGTTACAGGTGCATCTGTGCATGTATGTGTGTGCAAGTGAGTGTAAAATCGGAGAAAAAACTGGCCCTTAGGAATTTCAGTTCTTAAACAATCAGCGAGTTACTATTAATCACCCAGTTGCGGCTCAGCAAGCTTAAGAATTCAGCCTTTAAACGCACAAGCACGCAGGAGCACGGAGTCATATCCACCGCTTCAGAGGACGTTAAGCTAACTTCATCTTATTTCCTGGAGATTCATCCTAACAACAATCCCTCCGATGTTGCCAGCATTCTCAATCTTCACTTTGTTCTCCAAAAAAAACCCTAAACCCGTCCTGTTACATTCTGCTGAAGGTGAAGCCGTAGGAGTCGCTCACATTTCTCAGACAAGCCGTGAGAGGGCCACTGGGTGAGGGGTGACAGGTTGGGGGGGGCTGATGGGAGCGTTGGCTACGTGAGGTACAATGTGGCCGGGCCCCTCTCTTTCTTGCCTGCCACCACTTCTGTCTTCGCTGAGCTCTCTGGGAGAGGTAGAGAAAACACTGACTCTTTTGTGTGACCTACGAAGGCAGACCACCCTCTCCCACCCACGTCCCCCCGCCCGCACTCCCCTCTCTCTGCTCAGTAGGCCCTGTCTTTCTGTGAAATGTGCACCTGCTCTGCCTGCAAGACATCCCACACACACCCACACACATTCGCTCTAATACTTTAGAAAAGAGCTGAGTGAAAAAGAGGGACAGAAGAAGAAAAAACCCAGCATTCCACAGTTCGCTCAACAGTAGTGCTTCAAGTCTGACTGTCAGAGTAACAGCTAAGATGGAGTGAACTGAACAACAAAGGTTCTTCTGTGCATTTCTTTCTTTTGACCTTTATTTGAGTGAAAAATTGCATTACGTGGATTTTCAGAAAAGAAGATGGGGAGGAGGGGTCAAGGACTCAGAGCAGAGGCAGTCTAAAGTCTGTGTGAAGACTTAAATATGCATCACTGACGAAACATTTGATTCGTTCACTTCTAATAACATGCAAACATGCACAATTTCAAATAACAGAATTTAGATGGCATTGCTCCGTGTTCGAATGCACCTAATTTGCAGAGGACAAGTCCAACATGTGTGGCTGCTTTATGCGCTAAAAGTTGGACGGTGTCTTGAAAGAAAATAAACTGTCCTACTTAGTTAATAAACAAATGTGAGCCTGTGGGTGAACTAAGCTTTCCAAGGCTGTCTTTTACTGAACGCTGAATAAGCACACCTGCATTGCTATTTAAAGTGCACATGAAACACAAAACTGAGAGTTTACAGCCGCTCGGAGCAAAGTCAGCTGTAAACCATCTGACGCTGGGCTGACTTACCCCTTATGTTTAGCATCAGTGTGCTGGTAGAAACCCGTAGGAGTGGTATTATGTTTTTCAGTAGAAAGCCATTGTACCCTGCAACGCATCACATGTTAATGAAGAAATCAAACAGATCAGTTCGTTTTATGGCATTTTTCACCAAGGGATGCCTCAAACTTTATAAAGATGTAGCACAATTCTCCTTTCCAGTTCTTGAGCTCAGATGGTCTCTCTCTGTAGGTGTAGAGCTTAAGTTGCTTTTGTGACACTGTCCTAGATTTTTAATTACTCAGTTTCTTCCTCGGTCACGCGTTCATATTCTCTTCTATAATTACTTTCATGACTCTCGGTTGCTTCTGCCATCAGGTCCACTGCAGATCTGTGAACTGGTTTCATTGTTTCTGGTGTGTGACATCATGCAGTTGTGACAAGGGATGATCGAGGAGGGGGACGGGACAGTGACAACAGCAGGGAAATGTCAAAAACTAGACCGAAAAAATTCAGTGTAGTTTCATGTCTCAAGCTCTAATATTTCGGAAAAGGCTTTACTATAAAGAGTCACTCTTATAATAGTAACTTTAACCCTAAAGAGCTATTCTCATAAAAAACTATGACTACATGTTACCTGAATTTCACAGGGTCAGCTCCCCCCTTGTTAACAAAACCTTTGCTGTGCTTTCTCAGGTTTATGTGCAGGATGTAATTACAACACACACACACACACACACACACACACACACACACACACACACACACACACACACACACACACACACACAC
>JAOWBL010002679.1:0-10001 GCA_028564865.1 Zenarchopterus dispar | reverse complement strand
ACGTTTAAATGAGCAGATTGTTGCACTAAAATTCCCAGAACTCACTATTAAATTAAATTTGTTTTATATAGTTTACATTTTTATAGATCTTTTTAAAGACTAAAACTCTCCAATTCCACCTTGGGTAAGACAAGAGGGGGCCCAAAAATAAAAAACTTCTGAGTGGGCGAGTGATGACTCGGTGATGACTAGGAATGCTGTAGAGATGCTGTTGTGGAGTCCCCTCCGAGTTCGAGTCGTCTCTTCTCACTCGTCGCCACTAGCGAGTGCAAACAGCAACCGTCTCCGCTCCTTCAGCGTTACTGCACTCTTACGTTCTGAACTACAGTGGCAGTTTACTGATCCAGTGGATCCTACCGGGTCCATCACCGTACTGGAGACACAGTAGCAGATTATTGCACTTTTATCACATGATCATGCGATTTCATGATCTAATGATTTCAGTTCAAGAAGCTCCCTGTGGACTTGAGTTCACGTTGAAGACAAAGAGAACCCGCTGTGAAACCAGACCACAGCGCCTTCCGAGGAGGTTTTTCAGACGTGCCACTCGTCCAAAAGTGTAGTGGAAAGACTCCAGCATCACTGGATGTGACGTGGTCGGTCATGTGACCAGAGACAAAGCAAGACGGTGTCTATGTGTGGACGGAGGAGGACACAGTGGATGAAGGTCCTCTGTCTTCTTCTTCTGTTGGGTAGTTTCGTAACAGCGGTAGCAACAGTTTGTCCAAAACTAAAGACATTTCTGTCCATGTTCTTCAAAGCTGAGATCTTCTTCTTCTTCTTTGTTAATGGAAGCAACACTAGCCCCTCCCCACAAAAAAAAGGAGTTTTATCAAAAGTCCTTCTCACTCGGGTCCAAACCTTCCCAGTACCGCCTGGAAGTCTCCGCTTGAGAACGCCAAGGGACAACTTCTGCAAACATCAAAGGAGGACATCTGTAGTCAAGCTGACGCAATTTCCTCAGGTCTTGGTAAAATATCAGTGACGTGCAAATGGATGGATGTCTTTACAGCTCCACCCGCGATGGTTGAGCCATTTTAAGGAGGTGAAATTTTCTGCTTGATTACAACAGATCCCTCTCTTCTGCAGGACGTGGCTTCTCTAAGATCTGCCCAACATCTTTTTTTTTTTTTAAGCTTCTGTTAGGACACAAATTGCACTTAATAAGACTTGAAGTCTTGCCTTTTTCTTCTGAATGTGGAGGTACAGTTCCTGGAATGACCACTGGGGGCGGGACTTTCTTTGATTGACAGCTGCACTGTAGTCTAAGGTGTCAGTCAGGTTAGCTAGCAGTCACTTTAGCTCCTCGGCAGTTTTGATGGAGATAACATCACAGGTCTGAAGATGATATTTGCTGCTCCCACTGAAAGGTAGAAACTTTTATTTATTGTAACATTTGTTCAGTACCAGCAGACAAAAGCACAATTAATGACCAGGAAACAGAAAAGGGACCGTCTTCAGATTAAAAACAAAACAAAAAATACCACTACACCGGGAGTGCACCATGTGGGATCGCTGTGAATGCACAGCAGGAGCGCGGAGGTGGAATAAAGAGGTCAAGTCCGCCACGTCTTTACGCCTCCATCTTGTGTGACGGTGGTTCTGGCAGTGGGCGGGGCTTTAGTCAGGTGTGCACCGAGTCCATGTCACCCAGCGATTCAGTGCAGTATCAGTGAAACTAATCAGTAACATCAGGTCGGATGGAGTTCGCGTGGAATGCAGGTCAGGCAGCCCTCCACCTTCTGCACATTTGAACACCTTTTTTAATGCAACATCTTGGTTTTATTTGGTGCCTTTTAAGTGTAAGTTTCTACTAGCAGCAGTGTTGTGTTACATACAGCAGCTACCTGCCCTGAAGGTCACGAAAACAACAATGAGGAGAGTCTGAGCAACACGTCCAGTTCTTCCAGGTTCTCCCAGGATCCCCCAGACCAGAGCTATGCAGCCTCTGGAGGCCTCTGGTCCTGTGTCTCCATGGCAACCAGCTGGATTGTTTGCTTAAGAAGTTACTCAGTAGTTAAGGAAAGAGAAAGATAGAAAAACAGTGATCCAGCAACCTAAAACATGCAACAAAAAAAATGGGAGCAGCCTGTAAAATATTGTTTTTCCATGACCTCAGAGCTCAGGTTGAACGTAGTCCAAGTTTAACTCGGTTATGAGAACCGGCTCAGGTGTTCACCTGAGTCGATTCTTGGAAACTGTTTTCAGTCATATTGTAAATCTTGTTTCCTTAACGTTTCTGGAGTTCACGAAAGTTTAAATTTTGAATAATGTCGTTCTGATATTTTGGACCACAATCATCTGATCTTCATCGGCGTGACGTGGAGATGCTCACATCTCCAGGGATGACCTCAAACCCCTGAGAAGGTCATGTGATAGGAAGATGTTTTCTCAGCAGTAAACAGGAGCAGACAAAGATTTTTTTTTTCTTGAGTAAACTAAATATTCGAGACAAACTGTATCTGAAGTATCGGTGGCGGTAGTCGGTCAGCATGCTGATACCACAAACTGAACCGGAGAACACTGAAGTGACTAAACTCGCTTATTTCCCCACTTCACTTTAATCTTTAAACAGATTACAGATTTGTGGCGTAGCCCTCACTTCTGTATCTGAACAGGCAAATGTTTGAGGTTTGTGCGTCGATAAGCTCCAGTAATTTGGATTTTACTGCTCCTCTGATGACGTTTCACAGAAGAACATTTGGTTCATTTTTTTCATTGTTGGAGTGCAACGACGCGAGACTCTAAACACGCCGTTATCCATCGAACAATGACCACGTGTTAGCTGAGATATCCTTTAAATTAAGTTTTAGTTTGATATTTGGTTAAGAAGGATTTAGTTACATGGGACCTTGTAGATTACTCTTATTTCTGTGGTAAATATACCTGATCTTCTGACAAGCCCTCCGTGGGGTCAACCATGCCAGCTTGAGACCTGATTTTTGGGCCAATAACTCTTCTCAAACCCGGTTATTGTGAAAAATGGCAAACGGGGGAATAAACAAGGCTGGGAGCTAGTTTGATCAAGGTCACCTAACCTCATCTACCCAGAATACACCTGTTTTAACTTGGCTTATCTCATGATGCACCTCCAACCTCATTTCTGATGTCTCTGGCAAGATGACATTTGAATCAAGTAGTGGTGGACTTGAAACAAGGCCCTGAGGTTCTCCACCAGGACCTTCGACTAGCAAACCCTTGGCTAGCTCCGGTGTTGGGGTCCCAGGGGTTCCTGGTGGTAGCGGAGACCCTGGCAAAGGTAGTCAGCTCAACAAAATCAAAAGAAAAGTCCATGTGAAAGGTCAACCTGGATTCCACTTCTACGCTGACGACTGTCAGAGTTACTTGAAAGACGACCTCTCAGTTAAAGCACTCTTAGATTGTTTGAAGGACATCAAAGCTTGGTTCGCCCTGAATTTTTTACATTTTAATGAAAAGAAAACAGGTGATCGTGTTTGGCCCATGTGAGTCCACCTCTGCTGATCTGGGATGTCTGATAACATATTTCAAACCAACTATTACCAGTCTTGGTTTTAAGATGGATAGTGATTTTAAATTAGAACTGTTAAGTCCTGATTTTATCATTTAGGACGACGGACAAAGATGGAATCGTTTCTTTCCAGGCAGCATCTTGAAACATTAATCCTTTTATTTATTTGGTCCCATTTGGACTATTGTAATGGACTTTATGTTGGACTGAGCCGGTCCTTTTCTGGTTCAGAACGCAGCTGGACGACTTTTTTATGTTTCTTATGATCCCTTTTAGTTCTTAGTTCTCAGTTATGTGAAGCACCTCGTTTCAGCTGTGGTTGTTTTTTAAAGTGCTTCATAAATAAAGTTGGTATGGCATGGCATGGCATGGCATGGCATGGCATGGCATGGCATGGCATGGCATGGCATGGCATGGCATGGCATGGCATGGCATGGTTTGCCAATGTCCTCCATTCCAGCTCTTCTTGTGTCCATCTCAGTCTAGAGCCCCACTATTTTATCTCCAAGACCTCCATCCCCGGCTGGTCCTCTGATTTTTAATGTTTCTTCGTCACTCCCAAAGAAAATTGTGACATCTTCAACTCTGCTTCCTGTTCCTTGTAAGTCTTTAAGAAATGAGATGTCTGTTAATTCATGACTTCTGTAGCTTTCCAACTCTTTGCATCTCTCTGAAACTCAGAAGTTCATAGCAGCAAATTTTAGGAATTGGAAAATCTGAAATTTGAAGGATGAGTGTAAAAAAAGTTCATTGTTTAGTTCAACCTACAGTTGAAAGAGTATAATTGATGGTGTAGTGTTAGTGGCCCATAAAGTGGATTTAAAAAAGAACAAAAACTTTCAAGTAGGAGAAGAAGGAGAGTTGTGATTTCGTCTGTTGTCTCATAGTTTTAATGGAAACAAAAACCAAAACCCTGGTTTCTCATGTTGATGATGAACTCAGTCAAACATTTACCACCCACAGAAGTCATGAGTTTCCTCAGCAGTTGGTAGAAACCAAAACTGAGCTGCTGAAGAGCAGATGTTGCACTAAAACACCCACAGTCCTGCGGTTGTCTTTCATCATGTCACTGTTATGCTAAGCTAATTATATTTGCTGTAATATCCAAATACTGTTGACTCGAATCACGCCCAGACTCCTCGATTAAAGGCTTTGAGATGTCACAAGAACTTAAGCTGTTTGTAACACACGTCTGAGCTGTAATTTTATCTTATCCTGCTGAGCCCAGATCTGCGCTACCTTTGTCCCGGCTCGGTCAAACCTTCCTATCTGTGTCAAACGAAGTCGAGCCTTTCTCTCTCGGCTGTAGCAGTGAAACCCAAACATTAGTCACGGAAATGTGAGCCGGGCTTGTGTTTACCCAGCAGGACGCCTCCACCGTCCACCAACACCTCAAGCTCCACCTCAACCCGTTCCACCTGATTTGGAGTCACCTTCCACTCGTTCGACCCGTTTCATTTTCAAGGGTCCCTGGTCCACAGATGCACAACAAATCAAAACGTTTAAAGTCATATGTTAAAAGTGAATTAAATCAACCCACATACCAATATGTAGACCTGTTACGATATCATTATCTGGACGCCCGGTGAAAACCTACTTTTTGTTTGCTGTTTGGAAATTTCTTTTATGATAATTATTTAATTGTCACCTGAACAGAGGAAAATTGCTGCAAAGATGGGTAAAACCAGAACTTAAATCCATAAAAAGCATGCCAGCAGCACAGTGGCTTAGTGGTTAGCACTGTTGCCTCGCAGCAAGAAGGTTCCTGGTTCAACTCCCAGCCTAGTAGGGGTCTTTTCGTGTGGAGGTTGTATGTTTCCTTCCCCCAAAAACATTTAGGTTAGGTTGACTGACAACTCTAAATTGTCCATAGATGTGAGGTTGTTTGTCTATGTCTGTGGCCCTGTGATGGACTGGTGACCTGTGCAGGTGTACCCCTGCCTATCGCCTAAAATGGGCTGGAAAAGGCCTCAGCAGACCCTGTAAGTAGTAGATGGACTCAGTGGGTATAGAAGATGGTTGGGTGGATGTTCAGTAACAAGTATTCAGGGTGTAGATGGGTGGAGCATGTGGAGATGTGATGTTGGTGGTCTGCTCATAAAGGTCTTGAGGAGAGATGATGTGGACGGGGGTCCCAGTATCGTGCTTCAGTCTTCGGTTATGTTCAGTTAAATTAATTAAATTCAAAATGTAGGTCTTATCCCGCCCAACATCTGTGCACGGGGCCCATCTGAGGTTCAGGTGAGCACACAAGTCACATGGGGCCAACATGGAGCCCACCATCAGTCCTGTAGGGGGACCCTTGGTGGTCCCGTGTGAGGTGTCTCAGGGTACATGGTTTATGAATGGACACGGGCCCAGAGTGGGTTCTGTATCTGGATCCAACCATCTCAGCGAACCCAAGTGGGTAATTCACACGAGGCTAACATGGAACCATAACACCTGTGTGTCTTCTGCAGTGGTTCTGATTGGAGAATCGGGAGTTGGGAAGAGCAACCTGTTGTCCCGCTTCACCAAGAACGAGTTCAACCATGACAGTCGCACGACCATCGGCGTGGAGTTCAGCACGCGGACCGTGCAGCTCAGCGGCTTCACCATCAAGGCCCAGATCTGGGACACGGCCGGCCTGGAGAGGTACCGGGCCATCACTTCTGCGTGAGTACCCACACTCATCACACTATTAGAAGGACCTACCAGATAGCCGACCCGTTTTAACCTTACATGAGCTACTTACATCCATAAAAGCGTCGCCATTTTCCTAGGTCGGGTCGGGCTTGCCCATTCTGCCGACAACAGAATAAATGTCATCTGGCCGACCATAACCGATCACTTCTTAAAAATGTGCTTCCCACCTGTCTCGCAAGTGTCGATTCCTACGGGAACGTCCAAGAACTACTGTTAAAAACAGTCAAGAATCGTAAATAACTCCTTGGATCAATACGTTTTTTTACTGCCCAGCTGACACTTCCTACTCCACATTTGGATGTCCTGTTTTGACACCAGCCTGGTTGGTGCTCTGCCTACGTCATATACACCACCCCTGGAAACCAAATTTAAGTCCAGAGGGACTTCTTGTATCAAACAGGAAAAAAACTCAGGATGTCCACTCAGGTGAGACTTCTTCTGGGCTGCTGGGGAGTGGTAGCCTAGCGGTTACGGAGGTGGGTTTGGAGGACCCAGGTTCCATCCCTGGGTTGATAGCAGAGATGGGCCTCTGAGCAAGGCCTTTAACCCCCAACTGCTTCGAAGATCCACCCATTTTCTACACCCACTGAATCCACCTACTAGGTCATGGGGGTCTGCTGGAGCCAATCCCAGCCCATTTCAGGTGGGAGGCAGCAGGGGTACACCTGGACAGGTCGCCAGTCCATCGCAGGGACACATACATAAAAAACAACCATACACACTCGCACCTATGGACAATTTAGAGCTGTCAATCAACCTAACATACATGTTTTTGGACTGTGGGAGGAAACCAGAGGAAACCCACTCAAGCATGAACATGCAAACTCCACACAGAAAGACTCCTGTCGGGCGTCGAACCAGGAACCTTCTTGCTGTTTATTGTTATTTAACCACGAAGTGCTGCCCCTAGTGTAACTAATGATGGGTTAAATTTCGTTGTGTTTCGTGAGATAATATACTGACAAATAAAGACTAGTATTATTACTGGGCCAGCTTTCTTTAGACGTCCTCAGATCCTATCGGGTTTGGGTCGGGGGGGGGGGGTGTTGAAGGCCAGGTGGAGCATCTCAGGCTCTGTCATGTTCTCAGAGGTCCCATCACTGAGTTGTTTATTTTAATTTTTCTACCGTTTAGGTTTTGATATCCTGGCTGGTTAAATACGCCTGTTCGCTCTCGTCTCTAACAGATTTTTTAAATTACTTAAACATGATTCAGCGAGGTTGGAAACCGTCCGGACTGGTAAAAGAACCAGTCCAAACGCAACTTCCCAGGATTGCGTTTCTTCACTAACTGACAGACTTCTTTTTTTTTCTCGGCTTGTTCTCTTGCTTCACGGCTGTTGAGCAACCTGCATGTCGGCATCTTAGGCTGTTGCTGTTGTGAGCTGAAAACACAGGTGGGGACAGGCGCTGATCCTCAGGCCCCGCCCACTTTACCTGAAACACCACCTGCAGGTTCTTGTCTCCGGCCGGTTTCCAGGAGAAGCCTCGATCGAACGCTCGAGCCCTCGGTGGGCCTCTGCTCTGTCTGAACCCCCCCACCCCAACCCTGATTCATTATTTCTTTTCTTTTTAATTAAACTAGAAGGATTAAAACCAGGTTTTAAAACAATAGAGCCATGTCGGTTTTATTTTCAGGACAAGGAGGACTCGGAGGATATGCCTCACCACCGGATTAGCTCTTTTTTTCTTGTCAGCCGTGGGTTTTTGAGTAATTACTTACCGGCTTATTCTGCTGTGTAAATTCTGTCCCATGAAATTTCCCGTTTATCCTGTAACGAGCAGTTAAAACCGATTAAAGTGGAATTAATTATGCCGCTGGAAGACGGGCGCCGAATTGTAATTGTGAAGGGTGTATTTCTCAGTTTGTAGCTTGAGGGCAACGGACCCTCGTTAATCGAATTTTAATGGACCACAGGTCAAAGTAGCTGTTATCGGTAAAGTAGCTAGCATCTATTCAGATCAACAGGTCAGGTAATAAACGGGACCCTTACGTAACGAAGGTACAAACACCTGTTGCTCTACTCTTTGAGCTGAGATGTTCTGGTCGAAGTTCAGCAGAACTATGAAGACACCAAATATTGACAGATCTGTGATGTGAAGCTCCTGAGGAGATGTTTTAAAACCAAGTTTTAAGAGCTGTGAGACACAAGGAACTGCAACGGGAGCTCCAGATGGTCTAGGTGGTCCAGATGTTCCAGCTGCTCCAGATACTCCAGCTGCTCCAGATAATCCAGATGCTCCAGATAATCCAGATGGTCCAGCCGCTCCAGATAATCCAGATGCTCCAGATAATCCAGATGGTCCAGCCGCTCCAGATAATCCAGATGGTCTAGGTGGTCCAGATGTTCCAGCTGCTCCAGATAATCCAGCTACTCCAGCTTCTCCAGATGCTCAAGATGCTCCAGCTGCTCCAGATACTCCAGGTGCTCCAGATAATCCAACTGCTCCAGCTACTCCGGCTTCTCCAGATGCTCAAGATGCTCCAGCTGGTCCAGGTACTCCAGATACTCCAGCTACTCGAGCTTCTCCAGATGCTCCAGCTGGTCCAGGTACTCCAGATACTCCAGCTGCTCCAGCTGCTCCAGGTGCTGCTGCAGGTTCTGATCATCTCTGGTCACAACTAGAGCTGGAGCTGCCACTGGGAAACCTGCTCAAACATCTTCATCTCAGGTGTCACCACCGAAGCAAGTGGTGCCGGAGCTGAAATGAGGACTAGCAGAACCTGGTCGGACCCTCGTGAGGCCTGTTACAATCAGACAAGTCAACAGCATCACAGGCTGACTGACTGTAAGTCCCGGTAGATTTCCGCTGGAAGGATCCTGAAGGGATCTGTTGTGGTTCCCAGAGGAACCAGTGAACATTTACAGCAGGAGCTCCCGTTCAAAATCAGAAACGACCGGCCGGTTAGCAGAAGAAGCCTCCTCTTCACTAAGCCCCGTCCTCGGACCCTTCTGGACCAACCCCCCAACCAAAAAAACAAACAAAAAAAAAAGTATTCTCTTCAAAAATCTGTTAGGTAGCTCAGGTAGCTCAGCTTAGACAGCTCACAAGTCAAATGTGATGGCAGCTACCCATTGGCTGTGCCGACTGTCAATCAAAAGTCCACGTCCCTAACTAAATATAATACTTTTGCTTGACGTAATACAGAAAAAAAAAAAATCACATTTATTTAACATTGAGGTCAATGGTGATTGGCTCACTTTTGGAGCCACCTCCTAGTGGTCAACCGAGGAACTGCATTTTTTTTTTTTAATATATATTTTTTTAATTCGTGTTGACCTTGAAAGATGGTCATCTTTTATTACACCTAACAGCACAGCTGAGAATGCTCAGCACATAAATCAAGTTAATTAAAAGAGCTAAAGTCATACAACAAATCACTTGACAGAACAAAGTGAACAATTTTGTTTATTTCACTTAAAGTGTACTACTCATCGGTTTTGATCGTTTGAAATTGGGAAGTCAGAATTTCCGGCTTCTAATTTGAAATTTCCTCCCCACAGGTACTACCGAGGTGCGGTGGGAGCCCTGCTGGTCTATGACATCACCAAACACCTGACCTACGAGAGCGTGGAGCGCTGGCTGAAGGAGCTGTACGACCACGCCGACCCCCACATCGTCGTCATGCTGGTGGGCAACAAGAGCGACCTGGAGTCGGAGAGGTCCATACCCACGGACGAGGCCAGACACTTCGCAGGTACAAAACAAACGCGGGAAATCGAATTGGTGATTCTGACCGGGAAATGATCTGAGTTCTGATTTTTACCTTTTGAATCTGGCTTTTAACTAATGTTTGTTTTCATCCTGTTTTAGATTTTCTCTTT
>JAOWBL010002678.1:0-13304 GCA_028564865.1 Zenarchopterus dispar | reverse complement strand
AATGCTGGACTGTAATGATCGAAGGTTGTGTAGCCACTTAAAAACAAAAAAAAAAAAAAAAAAAAAACCAAGAAAGTCACTCTAGTTATATAACAGGACTCACTATGGTCAATGGACATTCATTTGGTGAATTTGGGAAAACCAACACTGATAAAGTTGAGAAACACAGGCAGGGCTCTTTTTTTTTTTTTTTTTTTTTTTAAACTTGTGGTTTGAAAATTTTCGAGAGAAAGCTGGGATTAATGGATGCACTGTTACTTTGGCCCAGACAGGGTGTGTCATGGCTGCATGGCTGGAATTACGTGCCAGTAGCACAATTCAGTTATGAGGTTAACTTGGTCCTAAACTGAAGGGTAAATTTAATATCTGCATTATGCATTTGCAATGTCACATCATAGTTTTTGTTGTTTGTGCCCTCTGTTTGCCCTGTTGATGCCGTTCATGAAAGTGCTGTACCAACATTTTGTGAATTAATCTTAATTCTCATCAATGTGAGCATTTGATAAAAGGATGTACACGGTTCTCTTTACATTAGGTTTGACAAAGCTAGCCTAGCTTAGCACAGGGGCTGGAAGTGGATTGGTAAACACAGCTTAAGGGACAAAATTAAATAAATAAATAAATAAACTTCTAACAATCACCAAAATGTACTTGAGCAAAAGAATACAATATGTGAATGGAGTCTTGAATTCTGGTAAACTAAGATGCAATATGTTTGTCGGACAATTCAGAGTGAGTAAGAGAATTCAAATAGGATGCAATGACAGCTGAAATATGCAACAATTAGCAACTTTTATAGTAAGCTTTAATTTGATTTAAAGATAATTGTCATTACTGGCATCAAGTTTTCTTGAAGAGTCTCTAATAGAAGGAACATTTCAGCAACATCAAGCACAGGTGAGTTATTTATGGCAAAAATATCATCATGCTTGAGTGATAGTGTTGCCATGGTCCCTACAGACAAACTGAGGTAATTTAGATTTGTATATTTATGTGCAAATATACAAATTGCACAGGCAGAGCGCCTTCCAATTGCTGCTTTAGTGGCATACAAGTCTGTCATTAACTGTATGTGTTTCTCTTGCTTTGAAAGGTTTAAATTCAAAGAAGCCCATTAGCATTGGAAGTAATTAGCAAATTAGAGGACTGATTAGCTTGACATTACAGCAGCTCTCAGCAAATTGGGAATATTTTCACACGTGGTTCAGATATCTATGCAAGACATTTGTCTATTTGAACTGAACATTGACATATTGCTGTTTCAAGTAAAAATGGTAAATATATGCAATCAGAATTATGTACTTGGTCATTTATATTTGGCAAGTTTGACTCAGGAGATTGTACTTCAAAGGATGCAGTTGAATCTTTCTGGCATTAGAAAAAATACACACTTGGTGACATCATCACTCAGTTAGAGGGGCAACTTTTTTATTCCTTTTTCAAAGACAGAAAATTTTCATTTTGGCTCAATCTTTGTAAATCAACTACAAATCGGAAGTTGGAACAAGATTCTTGCATGAGACAAGATTTTTTGAATTTCTAACCTTCACTTTTCCCATTGATTAAAAATGCATTCTGGGGTACTATATTTGGGATAAACTCCACTGGATATATCCACAATAAAATAGGAAAAGCACAAACAGATCTGAGGATTCTGAAATTGGATCAGTACCTCAATTGTAACTGATGAAGTTAAAAAACAATTAAAATAAGTACCAGCTATGACACATTTTGCAAAGTCCTTGAGGTAACACTTGTATTGGTTTATGATTACCAGCACACACTAAAGTCTTATCAAAATGTTGCTGACGGTTTGTTTGTTTGATGCAACAAACTTATTCATCAAGAGACTCGCAAATTTATCTTTAAAAATGTATTAGCTTTTTGTTCACTTATTCAACCCACAAAAAATTAATTGGTGGTTCGTGAAGGTCATACAAGGAGCCCACGAAATTGGTGTGTGATGCTAAGCAGTGAGGGTGATAGAGCGGTGAATATGAGTCACGCTGGTTTCCCCCGCAGTCATTACTCTGTCATTGAAATTTCAGTTGAAACCCAAGCATAGTCTCGAAACAATCCAGGCACTCCTTCACATACAAGTTAATACATTACTAATTGCCGTCTGCGACCGCCGTACGGACAGCTCGAGGCACAGACAGGCTGCTTTAGTCCTGTTTTACACATTCATCCAGCGTCTGTGGAATTTAAAAGAAAATGACTTTTTAATGCAAAAATTGACAGCCTTATTACTGAATTAGATTTTCCAGTTAAGAGTAGTATTTGCTGATATTCAATATCTTAAACATTCCTGTGCCAAAGTATCATGGTATTCCTTTTTGTTTGTGGCAGCTTGAAGCTGCTAAGCAGGATGTTGAAGATATGTTCAAATTTTATTTATTATTGAAAGCTACTGATAATGAAATTATCATTGAAAGCTCAGATAACCTCAGATAATTTCCAGTCACAATTTGCGCATCCCGTGGACTAGATAAGGTGTATCCTTCAACTTTCCAGGTTTGTTGCAATCTCATCGTACAAATACTAAGAGCAGTCATTTGACTTTGCATTGACATGGTGTTTAATTTTTTTGTTCCTCTATAGAAAGCACATGTCCATATTATTTAATACATCACATGACTCTGTTTGCCCTGTTGATGCCGTTCATGAAAGGGCTGTACCAACATTGTGTGAATTAATTCTCATCAATCCAAACATCCAAAAAATCCAAACATCTTATCTTCTACAGTAGGAATTTTAAGAAATAAAATTTCCTGTACCCTGGTATCAGAGCCTTCAGAAGCTACAGTTGACTTCAGCTGTGACCTTTGCTGATTATAAGACAAGCTGTCAGTCTGACATGAAACAAAGTAGCATAAAGCAATTTTGTTTGCAGAAGAGGCATACAGATGCATTTTCACAACTTGCACAATTGAAAAAAATTACTAAAGGAAGAAAATGAATGGGGAGAACATATGTGAGGAAGAAAGAAAGAAAGATGTGAAAGCATTTTTCATGAAGATGATTGAGGAGATTTCACTGAATACCTTCAGAAATGCTCTCCATCCTCTTTCCTGTGAGAGCTTCTCACAAACTCCCAGTGATTTTTTTAAAGAATTCACTCGCCAAAAACCTTCACTGCAGCAGTAACAGAATTATGGCTGACGTCAACAAGAATAGCAGTCGAAGTCTAGTTAGCGAAGCTGGTCTGAGTTATTGAAAGATTTGATTCTTTAAGTTCAGTTTCCGTTGGGGAGATTTTTTTTTTTTATTTATCATACTTGACATTAATGAGTGGCATAAAAAATATTTTAAAATGCAACGGTGGTACAACTCTTTCTGAATAAACTTTTTTTCCTCTCAAATTTGTGGAGTTTTACTGTCTCACTGTCTAACTTAGTGTTAAGAATAGCACCCCCTCTTTCATTTGGATTCTACAATATGGAATATGGTAGAATATGGTGACCTGCTGTGCATGACATGGACATCATATATATATATATATATATATATATATATATATATATATATACACACGCACATATATGCATACAGCATACAGGGTATATATACATTGGCTTTGCACTTTTTTTTTTTTAAGAAGATTTGGATCTTTTGGGAATGAGAACAGGCTCACATGTTCACTGGAGCAATTACAACATCAGTCACCACATAACATTTTGGCATTTCTTTGCTGATATTAAAGATAAATAGCATGTTTACAATAAAAGCACACAGATCAGCTGAGACGAAATTCATCTCATGACATCATATCCTGAAACGAGGACCATCTCAGGATATCCCGTTTGTGAAAAATGGCACTAAATTAGAATTCACTTTAAAATCTTTCTCCACTTAATTAGCATTTGAATTCAACAGGACCAACTGTTTGGATGATATAGGATAATTTCATACTGAATATTTAGCATCGTTTCAACGTCTTGTCACAGACCCTTTAAAACCTTTATGTTTGGTAAGGTTTTTGTTAGGGATGGCTCAGGTGCCCTATGACCTCACTTAGTTACACTGCTATACGCCTTGACTGCTGGTGGACTTCTCGTGATGTGCCTCTCCTCACTCTGTTCTCTTCTTCTCCACCTCTGTTGATGACATCATTGTTGTTGATAGTAACCTGTCTCCCTCATTTCCAGCAGGTGTTCCTGATCGGCTGTTGTTTTTGCTTTTTCCTGTCCTCTCCACCCCCAGCTGGTTGAGGCAGATGACTCTCCATCCTTTCTGAGTCTGGTTCTGTCAAAGGTTTCTTCCTGTTAAAGAGAGTTTTTACTTTTCACAGTCACCTGCTGCTTGGTCAGGATGGGGGACTGTCTCGATATAAAGTCTTGGTTCCTTAACCAGGAAATTATTATTATTATTATTATTATTATTATTATTATTATTATTATTATTATTATTATTATTATTATTATTATTATTTTATTGGCTTTGTATTACTTGGATTCTGCAAAATGAATTGACATGTTGTGCTATATACATGGGCTACATAAATAAAGCTCAACTAAATTAAATTTAATGTAGTGTGCAAATATTCTTCTGGAGTGTACTAGAACAATAGCATCCTTCGACTTTTGATGTTTTCCACAAAATTTACTACTTTATATTGCAATCTCCAGACCAGAAGCCTATTCTCTAAACTCTTAACACTCATTCATCTTTGTAAAATACCTGCTGACACTAAACGACTTGACTGACAGCTGACGGTGACAGCCAGGACTCGGTCCAGGGGCGTAGTGATGCAACGAGGAGCACGATGAGAGAGTGGCGTAGAGAAACCAAGTGAAATAGTTTGCTGCTGGCACCCAGCAGACACCTGGAGGGAGATGAGGAGGAACAGGGGCAGCTGGACTGACAGAGGGAGCTGAAAACATGACAAGCTTTCAGTGACGCGGTGGTGACAGATCAGGCCTCATGCTGACAGCTCAACAGCAGGCCCCCTCCCAACTCTCTGCGGTGGGAAGTGATGAAGAGAGCAAAGACATGCAACAAGATACCACAGAACAGTCAAACAAGACGCATTTTAAGCATTTGTTGTTAAATTGCGGTTGACAGACCTCACATGCAGATCCTTCAGGCCTGTTTGCAATAACCAACTTATCAAAATAAAGATGTTTTTAAGAAGTTCCTGCTGATATCCAAACACTGTTTGATTTTACTTGGTAATTCCTAGTAAATGATTTAATATTATATGTGGTAAAAGTGGGACTGTTTGTCACATTTCCTGAAAATTTGTATAGTTTTAAAATAAAATTCTTTCCACATCTAGCTATCAGTGATCTGTGGTTGCATTTATTAAATCATCATTTTGCCTCTCGACAGAGACACAATTAAGACATTAAATAAAATAAACATCCAGCATTGACTGCTTTTTGATTTTTCAGATTAACTTTTGTGCGCACACAAACATGTGAATGCATTTGTGGACTGCTTATTGTGTTTTCATTTGCATCTCCAGATGTAGCTAGATCTAGGATAATAACTGATGAACGTGCATTCGTGTGTGTGTATGTGTGTGCGCGTGCACACGTGTGTATGTTTCCATTTGCATCCAGATGCGGCTGAGCCAACAGGAAATGTGATGTTAACTGAAGTCTCACTGCAGCGGCTCGCAGGTTAAATGGTGTCACACTCAAAGGAAAAGGTTAAACGAAACCACATGGACACACAAGCACAAACAGGTACAAACAGACACACATATGGACACAAAGACAGAAGCGCAAAAAAAAGGAAGACACTTTGCTTCTAATGTCTTATATGCATGTTCACACATGCTGAAATGCATACTTTTCCTCACACACATGTAGAGATTTCAGTCATTAAATTTCTGAGTCTTGCTGTCTGTGTCTTTTTTATTGTTTGTCCGATAGACTGGCAAAAAAGTGTGTGGGAGTAAGAGTGTGTGTGTCTGTGTCTGTGTGTGTGTGTGGACACCACAGACCAGCAGCTGAAAAGGCTCTTCTGCTGTGTATTAGTGGTTTTGTCAGGGCTGTGTGTTTGGCCACGTCGCCATGGTGACAAAACCTCGTAGGCAAGCTCTGGGGCTTCTCCGTTAACATTAGTGCTGTTTATGATGGCACCAATCAGAGAGAGAGAGAGGAAAAAGAGAAAGAAAGTTTCGAGATTGAAAGAATGCTAAGCATGGTTTTCATCAGTAACTCTTTCTGTTAGCAGCTTTGTTCAGTTTTTTCTTCCCTCTCACAGTATTTACTGGATCTAATAATTCTCAGTGTTGCTATGTTCCTCTCTTTATGAGTAGTGTACGTGCCGTTAAACAACTGAAGCCTGTTATTGACTCAGCAATCTCAGCAGTTCTTGGAGAGAATTTGGCAGAATTTATCTATTTACTCTTGGTGTTGAATGCATCTGCAGTGAATTTTTGTGACTGGATGACACTTAACCATTTTTTTGTGCAAATAAAGATATGTGCTTCATTTCTGTGCGCTCATGTGATACATGCAGAAGTCCCTTTTGATAGTTTAAAGAATTCTAGTCACGAATTTTTTTCTTACCCCATTTGTTAGACTTATATCTAGAGGGGCTGTTTTTTCAGTGTATGAAACTCCTCTTTGTAGTTTTTCTTTTTTTTTTGAGAGTTTTTGGCATTAATTGCATTGAAATATTTCACTTTTAAAAAATAAAACGGAACACTTCACTTTGTACACTGGATTTTAGAGAGAACATAAAGGGGATGAGGGTTAACTCAAAGTTTTTTACACTGTGCCACTTCTTGGGAAAGCGTCGACATATGCAATGCATATGCTATCTGTTGCCATGGTTATTTTGATAGCAGGAGAGAGCGGAGCTTGTTATTTTATTTATTTATTTTTTTTAGGCTGTAGAGCACTTTCTTGGGATAACATTAATACATTTCAAAGAAAGACACCTGCCCTTCATGATTCTTGTTCTACTGGAGGTTGTTCTTGTTATGGGGGGAGTTTTTCCTTTCCACAGTCACCTGGTGCTTTCTCAGGACCGTGGATTGTATGGAAGAAAAAGTTTGATACAATCTGTTGGTTTCCTTAGTGAAGCAATAATGTGACTACTTTTTTGGTTTTGTGTTAATTGAACTAATTTGGAATAAGTTGAATTGCATTGTTGAAGTGGCTTGAGGTGACATTTATGATTATTTGGCACTATATAAATAAATCTGAGTTGAATTGAATTGAGCTGAACTGAAAGTGGAGGACAACCCAACGGGAAATGTGGGTGCATTAAGTTTGAAAAAAATATATAAAATCTCAAACTTTAAGTTTGATGAAGAGTTGAGAAATATTACAAAAATAGGATATAAAATTACTTGTCTTTGATCAGTGTTATTGTGTGGTGTGATAATGGAAAGTAAATAAAGCAGAGTGCAATTCTGCTCTTAGCCCTCATCCCTTAATGCGTCACCATCGATCAAAATCTGGAAATGAAACTCTTCCACGTATTTATGTCTGTTTCTAAAGAATATCAAGCAGGGAAAGAAAATCTCTCCAGATTTCTTTGTGGATTGTACTTTTGGTTTGGCCACGGGGTTCCACTTATTTCACAACAAGCATAAATAAAAAATCAACAAGCAGAGATTTAAACATTCCTGCTTGGTAATCCATCATACACAAATCATAGCAGACATGAGTTTTTACTTTTTTTCTTTTCTTTTTTTTTTTTTTTGCCAAAGTTCAATTTATTGCAGCAACACTCTCAAGCTGTTTTTCACAAATCTGCAGATTTTAAAGCCAGAAAGCTGTTTTTGAGAGCTTTGGGAAAATTTAAATATGCAAGCAAGGTTTTTATGAACAAATTTGGACAAATTTGACAGCTGACTCAAATCTTCATGTGAGAATCAAAACATTTCAGTGCTTGTGTGTTTGTTACTAAAGCAATGGTATGTGGTGAAATGCGTTAGTATTAAAACTAACTTAAGCATTCTTTTGTGTCATTAATCCTCAAAATAGTTATGTAATGTCATCACATACATAGGAAATATGTTAGACAGGTTTGGTACTCAGACAAGATGGTGTTAACGGGGAATGAATAGATAAACAGCACAAACATGACGTTATTAGTCTCAAAACACAACATGAACAACAAAATAAGTGGATAAAATGTGAGTTACTTGTAAACAAAACTCAATGATGCAACCCTAACCCTAACCCAATGATGCAAAACTCACAAACCCATTCTTTATTCACAACAGACTGTAAGGCTGTACAAAGAGCATCTTATCTTTGAAATAAAGATGAACAGAAGTTCACCAATGTGTGGAAAAAATACAGAGAAACTGTAAAACGATTTCATGATAGCGTGTCAGCGACAGTTTGTGAAGATTTTCAATACGTTGTAATCTCCTGAGCATCAGATTACCAAAAGATCTGAAGAAATCTCTGTACGTTCTGGACATGGCCAAAAACGTACTGGATATGTGTGATGTTCCACTTTTAGGTTGAACTGCATCAAAATCAGGAGTGGGCGTCATGGAAGTCATCACATGGAGTGAGGAATATTTCTGGAAATCATCTTAAGAAATATTTCCCCGTGCAAGTGGTTAAGTTCTAGACCCCTGTATGTCTATGTCATCCTGTGTCATCCTGCTTGAACTGATCAAGTATGTTTTCTCAATAAAGTGTGATTTGTTTGACTGAAATGAATAATAAAACTGTAATGAAAGCAAGAAGCATATGTTCACATGGTCCTGTTCATGTTCTTGTTTTCGGAGATCACAGACGCCGCATCCTCTGACCTAAAGATGAGGGGAACCACCCAGCCTATCATCAGGATTCAGTTCAAAAGCTCACATCTCTGCTGGTACCTGGGTCCATTAGCGCCTGTGGGATGAAGAGCTTTTATATCTGGAATGGAAATACTGGAACATTTATACAGGTTTTGTATAAATTGTATGTGCTCCAATTCAGCCGACATCTTTTAGCAAGACAAACGTAACTGCATAAAGGCATGGCTACACCATCCACAGGCTCAAAACATTTGATGAATCTTAAAATGAAAAATACAGAAAAGAATATGCAGGACTAATGACCACTATATCAGGAAAGAATAAAACTTTCTTCTGCCAGAAGTGCCAGTAACCAGTCAGCTCAGTTCTCAAACATATTTGGACTGTTGTTAAAGGGGAAGGTATGAAAATGCTACTTACAGCCTGTTTTCTCAAACTCATCTTAAAACACAATTCCAGTGGTTATTTATCCCTAAAATTCATAAAAATAAATTGCATTTTTTTATTATCTTAAAATAATATTTATTTTATTCCCCCCTCATTTTATGCATTTTATTATTCTTTATTACTCTGAAAACCACTTTTGAGTTATTTGACTCTGTGCATTTTTGAAAATGAAAAAAAAAAAGCCATCAACTCCATGGATGGCAGTCATTTCACTACCACTCCCATTTTTCTTACTTAGTTTGTGGTGCCAGTTTTTTTTTTTCTTTTTTTTTTCCTTCATAAAAGCATTGCTGTAATTTTAATGATTTCCCAAAGGGAACACTGATCATAAAGCTTTTTTTTTTTTTTTTTTTTTAACACCAGCAAAATATCTATGAAATGCAGATCTCGTAATGATAATTCCCACACTGTTATTAACATCCTCTTCTGAGTCATTCTGTGACATCAGAGGTTAACAAATTAAATGTACTTTTTTTTTGTTTTTTGATCAGGTGGTTTGATGTTTTGTTTATTTTTAAGGTAGGATATAGGATATAGGTTAACAGTTGAAATATCTTTGGCCATAATGTTATAAAGATGAGACCTCAGGGAAAATGTTAGTCATGGGAAATAAAAAAAATCACTTACAAGAATATAGATTTTGGAGCAGAAAACCAGAACTACACCTATGCTTTTAATGCACAAGTATACATAGCCATTACACAAAATATACCCAAAACCCATGCAAAATTAAATCCAAACGCACACACACACATACACTGTGGGATCTTGGTTGCACATATCCAAATCACTAACCACACTGTTTACCCACCTACGCTAAACTGCAGCTTGTTACCACGACAACGCCAGCAGCCATAAATCCCCGTATTGACTGAAACGATCATTAATCTTTTCAAGTTTCTCCCATTGGACCTCTAATGATATGTTAGTATTCCAAACTCCCAGGACCACAGAGTCGGTGGACTATCACCCACTAAGTGAAAATATGAGGCAACGGTAACGTACGTTGGAGACGTGAGGCTTGTCACTAGACGGTGGCCCATTTGAATCCCGGATAAGCAGGGACAAGGTTGGGAGTGTGAAAAATGCTCTGTAGTCTCTCAAGACTGGCACAGCGACACAGTGGAAAGCATTCGATATGTCAGAGCCAAATGCCACTCTGAGACTTTATTGACCACTGGTGATGAAAGAAAGAAAGCCTTAATAAATAATCACCCAAGTCAGTCTGTTTTTTTTCTCTTGGATTCTTAGAAATTTGTTTTGCTTTCTTTTTTGTCTCCAAAAAACTTCAAGATGCCTTTGCGTTTCATAACAAAGAAAGGAAAATTGCTGCTTTATACGCAATTCTCAAAAGATGTCGGAAATGCAAATAGTTCTTTGCTTGACTCTTTGCTTTCAGCTCTAGCTGTTATCACTGGATCTGTCCTGTCGGTCCAGAAGTCCACGCACTCGCCTGAAACCACGGACTTACTCAGATCCACAGACACACAGCTCATGGATACGTTGGAGGAGGAAGTCCAGAGTCAGAATCACAGAAAACTACTCCACACACCTACTGTTAAAAAACTGTTTTTTGTTTTTTTTTCATATCAGTCCTTTATGCATTCGGTGTTATGTATACATTGGCTTTCAACTCCCAAAGCATTTATTTTTAGGTATGTATTATGGACACTGTGCCACTTCAATAAATAAATTGTGCAAATTTTCCTACATTATGTAACCTGAACTTCAACAATAATTTGAATCTGGATTATTATCCTGTTTAGAAGAAACTTGGAGTCTAATCACACAGTCAAGTTAGATTGAGAGAATCTGTTAAAACATATATTTCTTTTCAACCACAGCATATATTATTGAATTATTACATTGAATAATTGAAACTAAGGTGTTTTTTTTTCATAGATTGCATTATTTTTAGATTCCCAGATTGACACTGCAAAAACTACTATTCTGAGAAAGTAAAAAAAAAAAAAAGAAGTCATATTTCAAGAAAACTGGAAGACTATTTTTGACTATTTTGCTAGTTTTAAGATACTAGTCAAAACATTTTTCTTACAAGTTTGACTTGATTTGTGAATTTTGGGCTTGTTTCCAGAAGGGCTGTTTTTGCAGTATACTGCTCCAGAATAACTTCAGTGATTATGATCAATTAAGCAACAAAGTTCATTGATAATGAGCTCCTTTTTAGGGGACAAATGAAATGAATGAATTTAAGGTACTTTTTCTGTACTCTATGGCATGTCAAATACATAGTCATTCAATGTTTTAAAAAACTGACAAGATTATTGAAACTTTTTATTTACATTTTTTTAATATGACTAGTATAGAATGATTCAGTATAAATAAACCCTCCCAGGTTCTTTCAGCCACAGAGGCATGTTAGTTTTGCATGAATATTAGGCAAATGTTAATGTATATATACAATATTGGTAAAGATACATGTGATAGGTTATTAATGTGGCATTTTATGCTGAATAAATATACATTTTTTGCAGGATGTGGGGTGTTGCACTGGGCTATGCAAAAAGCTAATTTTCCTCCAAACATACTGGATATGGACTGTGAGGAGAGGAGAAAGAAGGTGTGGGGCTGGTGATGGCAGGAACTTCCATCTCCATGACTTTGAAGAGTAAGTAAAACCAAGTGTTACATGCTGATCTTAGGCCAAAGGCAATATACACAGAGTGATGGACATGCAGTAGATTGCTTTGGTCAATATGATGACTTTACCAGTGGTTCTGCTGCATCTCTGCAGTTCCCCTTATTCTTTTCATCTTTGGCTTTATCAAACACACAAAAGCATGCAAGCATGAAATCCTCAACTCAAACTGTGTGTGATATTGGCTGTTAGCCTTCAGGGGGCTGCAATCTCAGCATCCATATGACTTCACAGGCGAGGAACTCAACGATCCTGCCACTCATCCAGACTTCAGAGATCCTGAGGAAACAGCAGAAGGTTAGAAAGAGTAGGTTCAAATTTGCAGACTTGGATGTATAAATCAAACAGATATAAGTTAGAGCTTGGAAACCTATTGTCAAAGCCTCTCACCTTTTCTTGCTCATACTAGTCTTACAATTAACAATCTAACATCAATGATAAATATATCCTTCATGGAAGAAATTTGTTTTGTTATTACATGCTGACATGCGGTGCTTTCATGAGTTTGGTGTCAGTAACAATGATCAGCTTAGCTACTGCTGTGCATGGTCTCCAACAGATAAATTGCTGTCTAGAGTTGACGACTGTCCTTGACAACTATTTGTAGGAGGGGAGTCTGATATCTTCTGCTGAACATATGGCATGTGTGTGCACTGGCTTGTGTTCACTTGAGTGATGAAGACTTTCTTACACTCCAACTGTTGTAGTCGCAGCTTTTAATTTCATCCAGAAAAACTGGAATTAACCATTGGGACTAATAATGGGCATTTGGTTTTATGGTTCATACTAAATAAGTTTCCACCGGTTGCTTTATCCAGCAAAGGGCTACAGATGGGCTGAAGGCCAGGGTGAACAATGGACAGGTCTGTAAAATGTAGCACTAAACAGGGGCACTACTGCCAGACTGGGTAGTTTCCCACCCACTTCCATGGTCTTTGAGTTTGAACATGCGTGCCAGTTTTGGCTTGGTTGGATAAATAAAATTTTGGCTGATTTGGGAACAGTTTGGTGGTTTTAAGACAAATACTTTTTGAACACTCAGTTGAAACAAAACCCTAAAAGTGCATGTTCTCCTTCTAATCAGACACCCCTGCTCTCTGCAGAAAACTACCAATGGTGATGTGCCCATGGAGGCCTTGGACTCTGCTCCCGCCCAATTTCTGGCAAAGCTAGCAAGTTAACTGGCAATTACCAGTGAGAATAAAATTACAATTACACAGAACCCTCAAATTAATTCAGCGTTGCAGAAATAATTTGAGGGTTCTATGCATCAAAGCATCTCAATTATTGACATTTTAACATGCAAGGAATCAAACATACCAACTCTAAGGTAGGGTAACAACTCTATTGTCTCTACAGCTGCCACAGGCACCAACACCATTTATTGTTTCTTTCGTTCATTCATTCATTCATTCATTCATTCATTCATTCATTCATTCATTCATTCATTCATAGCACTCTCATGAAACTAAA
>JAOWBL010002677.1:0-13305 GCA_028564865.1 Zenarchopterus dispar | reverse complement strand
CAGTAAGTCTTCATTCATGTGTATGCTGTGGAAGTATTGACAACATTGTTGACCATTTACTCTGAACGGGGTGTCGTCCAGGTATGCTGAACTGAATTGTGGGTATACTTTATCATGTTGGACACATTATGATGATCAGAAGTTGAAAAAGCAGTTTACAAGGTGTCCTAAAGCGAACATTTGTTTAGTTTTGTTAAACATGAGTGTCAAGTCCCTTTGGGTACTCAGTTTTATTTAAAGTGTGTCAGTTAGCACATCAAGCTAACAAGATCTCAGATTAAAAAAAAAAAAAAAGTAGTAGTACCAAGAATCGAATGAATTTGGGCTGAAAAAAAAATCAGCAGCCAAAAGGAGTTAATTATGTAAGAAGAGAGGTTTACTTTATCTGAAAGTGATGACAGTGCACATTTAACGGTAGCCAGCGATTGTTCAGAAGACCAGCACCCTAAATCTGAGATCCAGCATCGAGTCCAGATGAAGCAGCTTTTTGAACCAGGCTGTAAATACGTGTTTATTTCGTGGGTTTTTGTAGGTTTATTGGAGATAGACTCACTCTTGGAGCCAGCCTCTAGAGGTCAGAGGAGGAACTGCATTTTTCTTCACTTCCTGGCTTGTATGAGATAAGTTTGATAGATATAGCTGTTTGGGCGAGAGTCAATAAAATGTATAAATACACAATGAAAAAAAAAAAACAACTACTTTCCATCAGACTGAAGTTACACTTTCAAAACAAAAATATGTGCAATGTCTGTTCACTGTCGAAGGGACTAACAGACAACCCAACAGTCCAATTACTTCACTATAAACAAAATAAAAGCATTAGGAAAAGATCACTTTCACGACCATAAACGGTTTCTAGGCAGTGAGGCATTTAATAAGCATTTATGTGAGAAAAACTGTCAACTTCAAATAAATGAGTAATTTCTTTTGGAAACTTTATCACATCAAGAATCTTTTTCATTATATTGAAATTTAGCAAACAGACTGGAGACACAAAATGTGTCTGATAATCGAAATCTAATTTATTTGGGGAAAAAAAAAAAAGAACAAGCTTGTAAAGAAATTCTCAGAATCATGAACATAACTACAAAAGTAGTGAAACCCTTAAATTAGGCCATTTAAGTAGAGTTTCCACTTTCCTCGTCTTCTAAAAGGAAAAGGTGAGTTTCTCTGATGTAAGTACTAAAGTACTAAAGAAACACTAATTAACTCCCAAAAATCAAAACAAAGTAGAGTTGATAAAGGACTAACTAAATGTGCGCACCCATTAAAATTAATCCAAGTCAAGATTACTAATGATAATTAAATTTTAAGTTGTCCAAATGAAAATGCAAAAACCCAAAATCTCGGTTGTGTCAGCAGCTCTCTTACCAGGAAATAATCAATTAAATTTTACCACCACATTTATCAAATTTAAGGAGATGAATTCAGTCGTTTGGATAAAAACTTAAATCTTTCTGAAGGTTTTATCCAGCAAACCCGCATCTGTTGAAACTTGAAGAGGCTCAGCAACTTTTAAAAGAAAAACTTTGTTTACGTTATTGTTTACTTCCATTTTCGCTGATTATTTTTCCACCCACCTTCAGACGTTTCGGTGCGCTCATTCTACCAAACACAAATCTATCAAAACTGAAATTACGTACCATAAAGCTCTGACAGCTTCGAACATCCTACCTCACAAACAAACATGAATTCTTGTCCAAAATGTCAATTATTTCTGTGCATTATTTAGAGAGCGTACTTTGTTGCTTCCAGTTGATTACTTGAACCAAAATAGGAACTTCAAATCATCTTTATACCAACAACTGAGACACACTAAAGTTCCACTTTTCAAATGAAGCCATAATAAAACCACAAAACAGAATTATCTAATGACTTTTCAAAGAACTTTTCATTTACAATATGCCAAAGCATCATTTTCTAATTATTCTAATGTGGTATAGAGTTGGTATACGTCCAAAAGTTAGTCGATTTTTATATTAGTTTTTTTTTAAACTAAGTGGTGGTGAAGGAGTAGAAGAAGTAGAAGTAGTAGTAGAAAAAGTAGTAGAAGAAGAAGTAGAAGTAGTAGTAGAAGTAGAAGTAGTAGTAGAAAAAGTAGAAGTAGTAGTAGAAGAAGAAGTAGAAGTAGTAGTAGAAGAAGAAGTAGTAGTAGTAGAAGAAGTAGAAGTAGTAGAAGAAGTAGACGTAGTAGTAGAAGAAGAACAAGTAGAGTAGTAGAATAAAAACAAGAACAAGAAGAAGTAGAAGTAGTAGTAGCAGAAGAAGAAGAAGAAGAAGGGTAATACTTCTTTTCTGCTTTTCATAGGATTTAAGTTGCAGACAGGTGCTGTCAATCATCACCGCTGGATGAACGGATCGTTTCCAGATGTGTAGATCTGTATAAAACCAGACGTTTTGGACGTGTGTTGACACAATGCCAAGAAGGAGAAACATAAGTAGTGGTCTTAGAGAAGCATGGTTGCTACGCATCAACATGGAAAAAGGTTACAAAACCATTCGCAAACGGGCTGAAGTTCGCTGTTGAACTGTGGGAAATATTATTCACAAGTGGAAAACATTGATGACAGCTGCCAATCTTCCCAGGAATGGACATCCCAGCAAATTCACTAAAAAGTCAGACCTTGCCATCCATGATGGTAGAATCAGAGGAAGAATAAGCAAGTATAGATTTTTATAAAGGTGGCCAGGGAAAACAGGGGTCACCAACCCTGGTCCTCAAGAACTCCTGCAGGTTTTAGATCAGGGGTCTCAAACTCGGGTCCTCGAGGGCCGGTGTCCTGGATGTTTTAGATGTTTCCCTGCTTCAGCACACCTTGACATCTGAATAAGTCTGTCAATGACACAGCCACTTGTATCATGGTGTGAAGAAGCAGGGAAACATCTAGAACCTGCAGGACAGGAGGTCCTGAGGACCAGGGTTGGTGACCCCTCCACTAACTGTACCATAGTTTTAGATCTGTAAAACCCTGTCCGCGTACTAAATTTTGATCATCATGTCGAGGGTTAATGACGCAGATGTTCTGGTCGGCTATCAAGCCTGTCGTGTGTGTTCCCCCCGTTTATCGTAGAAATGTTTCAGAACCACCTGGGGTAGGTGAAAACCTGCGATATGGCAAGACCATTAAAAAAAAAAAAGACTTAAAATACCCCTCCAACATTTAAACACTTAAAAACACACATTAAAGGGGAGAAAAATGTATATTTCATAAAAAACACAATCGCTATGAACCACTGTTCTTCCCAATGCATCGATAGAAAAATACATATAATAATGAAAAAAATCTGCGAATTAGCTCACAGTATATTGTATATTATGTATGGATGTGTATTATACAAGAATGCAAATACTGATTCAAAGATGTTTTTTCCCCACTCTGATACATTAGCGGGGAGTGTGGATGTTTTCCTCATGCATGAAAGATGGAGGATGCGGTGGGAGGGAAAGAGGAAGAATAAAAGGGACGTGGAGCTGCATTGTAAACAACTCGTACCCTCACATGGTTCATACAAGTACAAAGGAACACAAAAAAAAGAAAAAGAAAAAGAAGAAAAAAAACTCATCACATTCACAGATGGATAACCAATCCAAGGCAAATGTCAAAAGTAGCGACATGGCAGCCGGAGCACCTGTGAAACAGGAACACATAGGACTGATATGTGCAGAGGGATGATGGGAAGCCCACCGCAAATGTCTCCGTATCAAATTACTTTCAGGAACACCGAGTACAAGTGTCGTGCACGTTGACGCGATCGCAGATAATCTCATTTTGCGAGGATGTAATGAAGTACAGAAGAAAGTACCGAACCATGCGTCTTTGTCACCGAGATTAATTAAAAACTCAAACCGTGCTGAAGAAGGTAAAAATGACATTCGGGCCCGATCACGATTACCAAACAGCAGCAAATACATTTAAAAATTTAAACTCCAACCCTCATATTTAGTTATGAGTCCTGCTATTTGCCTAAAGGTCACTTAACTAAAAATAGATGAGCAACTTTCATTTTCTCCCATTTTCGGATTATTCTTTTTTTTTTACTCCCACCGGGATGATTTGAATGACAAAGCTCTGCAAAGCTCTGAGGCTAAAGGAAAAAGAGCTGGCACAAAGCCTCGTTCTCTCTCGTCCTTTTCCCTCCAATACATATGCTAATACTTTAAGTCACAGTTGGTTGAATAACTTACAGTATGAAATATTTCACTGTTAAATCTATTCAAACTAGCGTTTCAAAAGTGGTACGTGGCCAAATAGAGCAAATATCCAGGAAGGTTGCCTTTCTGGTTCAGCTGTAGCTTCCCCACACAGCTAAACAAAAGACCAGAATTGTCTTAATTAAAAAGTAAATAGGAACAAAATGAGGCTGTATTCATTTGAAATTAGGCTTAGTGCCACGGGTAATTATGTAAATTATGAAAAAAAAAAAAGAAACTAGAAAGGAATAAATGGGAAAGCTCAAAATGAATTTTTGACATGATCAATAACTAATTAGAAATCGATTGTTTAATGTAATGCCACATTTCCCACCTTATTTTAATATAATTTTTTTTTTTTTTTAAATGGTGAGAAGAGATAAACCCCAGGAAGTGTCCATGTCCATGGTTAGCCATCCTAATTCTTTGATGCAAAGTACTAGTCTGGTTCCTGGGACTTCACCTGGGAGTTCCAGGGTCCAGAACCAACAGGTCCAGAAGAAGAAGCCACTGGATGCTAGAAGACACCAGGCTAATGGGAAACACTACTTTGTTTCAGCTGAACTCCCCCTTTTCTTTGGCCATCATCACTTCCCTCCTTGCTGTGGACTATGAACAAACAAATCACTCACTTCCTCTCAGCAGCCTGGCCACACCCACTAAATGAACCAATCACTCAGTTACTCCCGCCTAGCCCAGCACCCGCTTAGTCGCGCTCTTTTACCATGAGGTAATCAGGATGGCTTAGTGGTTAGTGCATGGTTGTTTGTCTATATATGTGACCCTGTGACAGACCAGCCACCTGTCCAGGTGTACCCCTGCCCATCACCTGTAATGAACTGGGATAGGCTCCAGCAGCAAAAAAAACTGGACACCAGGAATTTAAATTTTTCAGTTTGATGGACAAGGTGAAATGGTTAAGCCACTGTTTGCAGCAACTTTAGCTTCATAGGTTAAAAGAAAAAAAAAAAGAAGATAAACCGCCAAAGTAGTGATAGTGGGATGTATTTTCACATGACAAGAGCAACACATGCAAAATGCCAGCTTTGCAAGGTAGCGTTATCTTTTCCAGGGGGAAGCACATCAAGTATGAGAAGGCATCTGAGCAGGAAGCCGAAACCCAGCCGCTACTCTTGCACAAACTACATCAGCAAAAGAAACGAGAACAGTGAGTTCACCTGCTTCTTGCAGCAGCTCAGCAGGAAAATACCAGCTCACAAACATCAGGACAAAGACAAGCACGAGTACAAAGAAAACAGCAGAGGTGGGGAGGGGGTTCTCTCCAGGCCCGGGACGCCACTGCAGCAGAACCAGGTAGACCAGGATGTGATTAAAATGAAAAGATTTCCAGCCTTTTTCAACTGCGGATAACAGGGGATTTAGGGAATACGCTGTGCTTTCCAGAAGAAGAACAGAATCCAGACAGTTAATTTGTTTAAGAAGGTAAGAGCTGATCTTCTGGAGATCTGTCTGCTGGACCTCCAGCAGCACAACAACAGGCCACATATCTGTTACATACCCATATGTAAGTGACTTCAAAGTAAAACTTAAAATGTGTTTGGAGTAAACAGACGTGGTCAAAGCTGCACATGTGGTCAGAGAACTGGAAAAAAACGATTAACTGGACCATCAACGAGAAGATAGAAGGTGGTGTTGGTGGTAGATCAGCTAATATGGAGAGTCTACACTGAGACGCAGGAGGTCACCTGAGAGGCGAAATCAATAACTTAATAAATGTTAATACTGAACAAGTGAGCCTGTTTTCAGATGCCAACACTTTTGGGCCCCGAGGTCAAGAAATATATATATATATATATATATATATATATATATATATATATATTTTTTTTTTTTTTTTTTGGGACACATTTTTTGGGATGCATCAACTTATCATCCTGAATGCTAATTATTGTGAAGGAGTTATTTTGGAGAAGAAATTTAAAAAGTTAAAATTCACCGTACCTCTGCACCACTGTTTCATTTTTGAAGAAGGGAGCTTTAAAACTGCACAACTAGTCTGTTTGTTGTTATTTTATTCTAATGTTGCACAGCTGAATTTATATTTGCATGATTAGTTAATTTTATTCTGTGTGAGTTACAGAGAGAGAAATAAACATTTAACCTTTGATAATCGTTGATCCCCTCGAGCTCGGTATCTGTGAGTGGGAGAGGAACCAGACTGGTTTCATGAGAAAAATCATTTTTGCAGACTGAATGCGTCAGTTTGATCAGGCTGGTAAATAAAAAAATTATCTCACTGGAAACGCGATGGTTTAAGATTCAGACCAGGTCTGTTTTTGGTGCTCAGATGTGACGAGATTTAATGAGAAATAAATCTGTAATTCTCAGGTCACTGTAGACTCGTAATCCCACCTGAACCACGGTGCTTCTGCCACCAGACAGGACCCAAGATTTTCTTTTTTAAATTATTATTTAAATGTTTTTTAATCATAATCAGAAGCCACATGATTGTAGCCACATCAGGAAATGAACTTTTGCTTAAGTTTAAAAACACAAACACAATAACTTAATTCCATATGCAGAACTAGACAATAAGTTTGGTGCAAACTTTTATACTTGTGCTGCAAGTTAATAATCTTTTTAAATGTAATTTCTATGAGCTAAATGTGTTTAATTTGTATTCTCTTTTAGTATACTCGTTCAATGTAGCATGATTAAATTAAAGCTCCTTGATGAATCACTTATTTTGCAACTGTGGCACAGATGAGACATCTTCAGTTTCTCCACTGATGCAAGATTAAAAAATCCAGGTGAGTCTATCGAAACATAAGCTGCAGGCTGATGCACAAAAAGGAAAGGAAAGAAAATAAATAAATAAATAAATCCAAGAACATGAAGAAGAACAGAAATGATTAACCCAGACTCGGTGACAAGGGGAAGTACAAGATTATAAATAACCAGGACTATTAGACTAATTGAACACAGGTGAAACTAATGAGGTCACGGGGAGCAATCACGACAGAGGGGAAGTACACAAAGGGAGGAAGCAAAGCAGCGTCGACACGAGCTCGGAAACTTCAAACAAGTCCGCTAATGAGGGAGACGGGGAGATACAGGAAGTACTGGAGTAAAACAGACTCTGCAGGCAAAACACAGGTACAACAGAAACCCAGACGGTGAAAGTTTCCCGTTTTTTTCTGGGGTTTTCTTTCATAAGCGCAGCATTGACAAATTAATTTTATTTTTCTCAAGGAAGCTCGTTTGTACCTCATAATGGAAACTATTTCAGCTGGACCGTGTCTGTCCAGAGGGGAGTGCTACAAAGCATGATTAATGACTCCGAAAGTTGTGTTGATATTAAAGCCTGAGATAAAGGCAATGTCACAAAGGTGCTTTCCTTTTATTTTTTAAATTACCATAGTAACCAGGCTCACTGATACAAGCTCCCAAAGGGTGATATTGTAAATAACTGAGCTTAAAAAAAGTTCAAGAACTGTGTTAGTGATATTTTGTTTAAATATCTACAGAGTACATGTCCCTGGTGCTACCACAATAACACTCCAGATCGTACTTTTGTCTGCTTGGAAACAATTCAAAGATTTTTTTTAAAAGAACTGTATATATGAGTTACCTGACTCTACTATGCTGATATTAACTCATTTAAAATAAAAAAAAAGATTTTCTACCGACTGCACCGTCAATTAGCATGTGGCTAACGTAACAGCTAACATTTTAAGTTTAACATGACTGCAGTGTCTCAACAAAAGTTTTTAGAGACCAGATTTAGTCAGTAAAACTCTCTGTAAGCTATTTTAGTTGTTAGCTCTTTGATCACAAAAAGAAACGAACTTTATAAACTTGTTTAGTTAGACTGACGGGTTTTTTTTTTCTTCGCGTGCCTCGACGTGGCGTGGTGTTGGCGGTTTCTTCTGACAAATCCCAGAAGCGCGCTACTTCTTCTTCTGTGTTTTTATTAAGCGTGCCAGTTACACGAGTGACGCTAGCGCCATCTAGCGTTGACCAAGTAGGGCCCGCTGCTGGCGCCTTTTGGAAACACCGAACTTCCGGTTATTAGAACTCTTTATTACGTCACATTTAATCCTCCAATTCAGACATGTTAAACCATCATAATAAAAACTAGTAAATTAGTGAAAATACTTAAACATGTGGCATCAACTTAATGAAGTTATGACATGAGAAAGAACACGTGTCAGTTGTGTAGCATAGATAAAATCCATTTTAATAAATCCAAAGACCTGCCATTCCTATTTTTATTCGTGCACAGTGATATAACCCAGACATCCATCACGCCGAAGCTGCTGCACCACTTTGTGTTGATCATAATGTGTCAACACATGCAATTTCTCTTTATCCAGGTTGAGATTATTTCTCATCAGGTGTTTCTGAGTAGCCCCGGCACATTTACATCAATGAACATATATGACTGTGTATTAAACGTGAAAGCTTTTTGATGGGTAATACATACAGTTTTAGTGTTTGAGAGCCTCTCACTCACTTATATTGGAGCACTTCACTTGTGCATGTGCCAGGTTTTCATACTAGTGTGTGAATTGTTGTATCTATATATGAGAATGAGAGATTTTCTCAACCATGTATTCAGAAGTGTAAAAAGCACATTCCTACAAATGTGAAAGCATTTCCTTTTCTACGTGTGTCAAATTTTCATTTGAATGTGTTAATGGGCTTTCTCACACATGTGGAAAAGTACCAGTATGTATGTGTCAGTTGTGAATAATTCTGTTTTTCCAAGAAATATCCCCGGAGAAGCCGAGTTTCACCTCACAACTCTCAGATTAACCCAGAATCCCGCGGTACTTGTTACTTACGTTTCCAGCCTGAGAGGAAATACCATAACACAATCAACTGCTCTGTAAATTTAAAAACATTTGTATTATATTTTAGAAAATGTGTATCAACTTTGCTGCATGAGTCTTGAACTTATTTGCTACAGATGCTACTGCAGGGATCCTCATCTCTATACTATAAAGATGTTTTTAAAAAAGGACTTCCTGTGTTTTTAATGGATATATCTGAGTCTCTGAATTGGCTATCAGCTTACAAATGTTCAACTAACACAACACTTTCGGTTTTTTATGGGTCTGCTTTAAAAACCACTTGGGATGGAAATACTTCGATTTTTGCCACGTCCTCGGTGTGATCTCAAGTCCCACTCGGATTTGGGAAAAAAAAGCACTTCTCAGCTCTGCCTGTTTGGTTAGGTTCATGATATAGGTTTATCCAATCAGATTGATTTTAAAGATGTATTTCGTGCCATCTCTTCTTCTTTCTGCTCTCCTAAAACAACCATTGATGGTTCACGTAATGCTGTACCTCATAAAGGTGAAGCATTAAACTCCAACTCTGATTTCTTACGTAAGCAGGAGTTTAGTTGAAAAGTTCAATTCACTCCCCCAAAACTGGCGATGTTGTAAAGGGATGTAAGGTTTCCACTAGTGGGGGTTCTGGGTAAAACCCGTCAACAGGACTGACCAAACGCCTCAAAAACTGCTGACTCAACAAATAAAACAGCTAACCACACCATGTGCATTTTTCTGCTGCTGGAAAGCAGTCAACGCCATAAAAGATGAAGGAGAAGAAGGACCAAGTAAACATGGACAGGACAGAGATGTTTCTTGCGTTATGTTTGCTTTTTTTAACAAACATCGTTGGTTAGCGATTGAGATTTAAAAAAAAAAAACAAAAACCCTGCTGGACCTCTTCATGTCACAACGCATCAACAAGGCCTTGAACATCCTTGTTTCATCTCTTTTGTTTTTGTAATCTCCATCTTCATTAAATGTACTCGTAGCAAAATGTTTTTGGTCCAAATGGAGACAATCCAGCCCCCGACAAACGACCCAGAACCCCCGCTAATGGAAACGCATCTACAAAGAGACGGTTAAAAATGGACCCCTGTGGTAAGACGGATACAGTCGATTAAAACCTCAGGAAATTGTCAGTTTTCAGTGAAAAAGCTTCTTTCATAATTCAAGCTGCAGCTAATTCATTTTTTCACTTGTACCAACAGATTTATCAACTACGGACTAATTACAGCTGTAAAGCACAAAAAAAAACCCCGCAGATTTTTCTCTGGGTTTCTCTTTGTGTTGTTTACAGGTTCTGTTGTCAGTCAGCATTCACAGACGGCGTGAATAAATAACAGAAATACTGGAGGTCGGAAACTGACAAAGAAATCTCTTTCATGCTGAATGTAAATGAACACGCTTTCTGTTTGACTAACGCCGCTATCTTTATCATTTTTACCCAACAAGAAACTCAAATTACATCATGGCTCCTCTGCAAAGAACATTAACACACTGTTTATTTAAATAGTGTAAAATGTAAATAACTTCCTCTTTGGAACATTGTCATATTCATTATCCAGTTTAAGAAACTTCATCCTGGAGATCGCAGAAGAGCTACAACATGCAGTACCTCAAATTACCACTAGGGGCTGGCCCCAAAATTAATATATCATGTTAAAATGTCTAACTTTAGAGTAGAAATAAATTAAATTTGTTCAAAAAACCGTTTTAGTTACAATAGCTGGATTTTGCATTCTTGAGGTGAAATTTTATCTGCATCATCAGCTAAAACGATGTCATCCCATCCATTCATTATCTGTCCCCACTTACCCACATCTAGGGTCATCTGCTGGAGACTTTCACAGCTCTCTTTGGGCAAAAAGTGGGGTAAACACTGGTCAATACTGTTGTCTTTAGTGGACGCTGGGGTAGTACAAACTGCTGATTGCTAAGCATGTAGCATGATGAGTACAAATTGGCAGAGCTGACTGTCAATCAACCATATTAGAAATACATTTATTGCTTTATATAAACTATCCTGGGCTGGTACCAAAAAAAAAAAAAAAAAAATCCCCCCCTCAGAGTTGTCATGGATATGAAATCAAACAATTGAGACCAAAGTAGTTTTTTCAAGAAGAGTGTAAATATGTTTATTTCTGATCTAAAGTTGGACATTTTAACATGGGAGTCAACGGAGATTGACTCACTTTTGGCGCTAGCATCTAGTGGTCAGTCGAGGAACTGCAACAAATCTTAGTTCCTCATGAATCCGGAAGTTAGAGGGTTGGTGCTTGGGTAGCTGAGGTAAAGTGGGTGCATTACCATTTAAACTTTCAAACTATTCTTTTTATTTTGGCACCTTGGGATGGCGAGAGAGGTCGTTTTCGATTCTCGTCTATGTACTCGGCAGAAACTGGCAATAAAAAAACTTGAATCTGAATCTTGAATTGTCAGGCTTCCTTGATCAGCCCCTTTGTGTATTTTTGGATTTTCTGGAAAGTCATCTCCTTCCTATAACCCCCCCACCCAACCCCATAGTCCTTTTAAACCTCCCCCCTTTCAGAAAGCTGTGGGTGATGCCACAGAAGCATTTGTCTCTTTCCACAGTCTGTGGTGCCGTCTATCAGATTCTGTCACTCATGCCTGCTCTTTAATGTCTGTAAATTGTTTTGCCTTTCAAATCCAGTGCTGAAATATTTAGCCCGTCACAAGCTAATTCATCCATGACAGCCCTAAAACCGAAACCCCTCACCACACGACAATATCACAAATTAACCCTACCAGTGACAGCTCTTTTATTTATTGTCGACAGATCTGCGTTTCCCTTCAACTGAAATGCATGTGCATAATAATTTATTCAGTTATAGCTGACAAAAGCGGAATCTCTTTGCCTTGAAGGTGTTACATCGATTAAGTATGAAAAAGAGTTGGATGTGCTTTAAGTAAGTAATTTCGAGTCCTCCCTTTGCTCCTCCCTGTGCTGTCAGTGCATCTCTGCAGGAAGTCCATGTCTGCATGCTTCAAACACTTCTCTGAACTCGATACCGCCACTTAGATTCATTTAAAAAGGTGTGTGGGTGCATGTTTGCTTTGAACCCTAAACGAACAATAAAATTAAGGATGTGCAGAGAACATCAGAAATGATTTTGTAATTGGAAACATTTGCATATCAAAGAGTTTAAATCTCCCGGCTCAAAGCAATTCATCTAACACCTTTTTGGCATAATTATATTGATTTGTGGTATTAAAGGTTAAGAGGTACATAAAACACAATCGGGTTGTGGCTGATGGGCAAAATACTGAGCATCACATTAAAAAAAAAAGGCTTTGCTGACACAAATAAAGAATCCTGTTTTCACTGTTTGCCCGCCTTTAAATTAGCAAGTGTTTGCCACTAAGGAGAAGAAATTTTCTCTCCAGTGTTGGAGCTTGTCATATTTACTGCAAATTGTTTCTCTTGGATTCAGTGTTTAAACAGTAATCCAATTATAACTTCGTGTCTTCGTGGGAGTGTTCATGCGACTTTGTATGGCCCGAGCCCATTTCAAAGCGGCGGCCCGAACCGACTCCGTAACAATTATTTGGATGGAGCTGGAGCGAGCGGGCGGACGGGCCGGCCGGCGGAGCAAAACAAAGCGGCGTTATTTCAAACGTATGAGGGCCACGCAGAGATGACACGCTGGAGTTTTCATTGCACAAATATTTTATCAAGGCACGGCGACTCTCTGGGAGGAAAAAGCAACTTCAACGGTCCAATTAAAAGTTGAGACTTTGGAGACAGAGCGAGGACCCATTATATTTATTTAAAGATTTTGTTTATTTATTTAAGGATTTTTTTTTTTTTTGTTCAGAATTTACACATTAAAGAAGTATCTATAATATTGGGACCATTGTGTCCTTGGATAAAAATCCATCAATCTATCCATAAACTTCGATTTACCCATGATCGGGTCACAGGGGGAGCAGTCTGAGCAATGAGGCCCAGACCTTACTGTCCTCAGTCCAGAAGCTCCTCTGGAGGAACACCGAGATGTTCCCAGGCCAGCAAAGATCTCTTCAGCATGTCCTTGGTCTCCCCTGGGACCTCCTTCTGGTTGGACCTGCCCATAGCGACTCCCTCGGGTAGTGTTTCCCAACTCTGGTCCTCGGGGCATACTATCCTGCAGGTTTTGGATGCTTCCCTGCTTCTTCACACCATGATACAAGTGTCTGTGTCATTAACAGACTTGTTCAGACCTTCATGACAAGCTGATCCATCCATCCATCCATCTTCCTCCGCTTATCCGTGGTCGGGTCGCGGGGGCAGTAGCCTGAGCAGGGGGACCC
>JAOWBL010002676.1:0-13305 GCA_028564865.1 Zenarchopterus dispar | reverse complement strand
GATAGATAGATAGATAGATAGATAGATAGATAGATAGATAGATAGATAGATAGATAGATAGATAGATAGATCGATAGGTAATTCATCTGAATCCTTTGTGTCAGCAGAGTTGCCACTGCTGCTTTGCCTGTTATATCTTGCTTTGTCACATTTCTGGTTCGTTTTTGTTTTATTTATTAAAACTTGTTAATTTTCCTTTGTTTGGACCGTCTTGCACCATTGAGGTGTGGGTGATATATTGGCTGCCCTAGCTAAAGATTGCTACCTATATTTGTTTATTGAGTAACTCCTCATGCCCATCAGTGAGTTGTGAGTAATCCTCCTTTTGCTTCTCCTCCCAGCAGAGAAACTGTGAAGCTGTTCAGGGTCAAGTTGCTGGATTTCAGTCCTATTCTGGGTGCACTACACACTGTATTTGTAGCAGTAACGTGCACTTCACCATTTGCTGTGGTCACCATTGGTTTGCAGTGCTGGCGTGTATGTATGCGTATGTGTGTGTGTGTCTGGTACCAAAAGCAGGAGAACAGGTGGTGTGTCAACCTCACTCCTTTCTTTTCCTGGACAATTAAACAATTTCCTGGTAATTTTCTGGTGGCAGCCATTTACCTCCTTGACATATGGTTTATCCATAATTGTTTATATCTCTATACCGGCTCCAACAAGCAATTAAGAGACTTTCTTTATTTTATTTTATTTTGTTGAACTCTTAATGAATGTATTTTGTTTTAGATTGAAAACACATCTCTGTTGTTAATTTTCTGTGTGTGCGGGCCCATTTAACTCCAACAAGGGGTCACCAGGCCTGTCTGAATCTGAAGTAAATTTTGTCTGAAAGGTCCCCAAGTGACATAGTCCAGGATTGTTAGAGTTGAGGCCCACATCACCAGTCTGATCACAACAGGCACAAAAACTGTACCTTCAGCCTTGGTGAAGAAAGCAAGTACAAGGACCACAAAATATTTTCCAGGTCACACAGGATTCCTCATCAGGAACGAGGTCTTCCCTCATCTGTACAAACCAAGTTCTATCACTGATGATTTCTTCAACCTTTCTCCAGCCTGTCACAACCTCCTACTTTTCAGAGTCTTGTTTTGCATGCTTAGAACATCTCCACAAGCACGATAGGTCTTTCTCAAATGTTTCTGCTTCACTATCACTTTAAGGCATTTGCATTCTCAGGACTTATTCTGGTCTTGAAGTTAATTTTTACTTGCTTGGAACTATGTGACTTTTAAGAGAGCACTGACCTACTCATGACCACTGACCACTCTGAGTGCTGTCACCTTTTCTTCACTCTGCACTTTTAAACTCCCTGTAATGTCAGTGTAGCTGCATTAAAATAGCCAGTCAACTGCCAAGTTGTTTTGCTGGGACTATAAATGACAAAGAAAATGATGAACCAGTACTCCATTTTTACCATGGTTTACAGCAGTCATCAAACCACTGTTAAAAAGAACAATCTGCACAAATTGCTAATGCAAGATTATAGAACCATTTGACATCTTCCATTCATCTGTAAGGCTATTAAAAATCTTCACATTAGCTTGCTTCAAGGCAAGAAAATGGGTTTTGTATTCACAAAGAAACTGTTGGAAGACTACCGTCAGTCTATACTCCATATAGACTTTACCTGTGTAAAGTCTATATGGAGTTTAATCCTATGCTACTTTAGAGGTGACTGACTCAGAGACTCGAATGACTCCAAAAACTTGATCTACTTTGGTGAGTGACTCATATAAACTTGAGTCAGTAAAGTGAATTGAATCACTAGTCTGCAGTCGTCTCCGTCATTTTTAAGCTGGATCTTCCAGCTCTGCCGTTCTCTGATCGCTACTCTCTCTGGGCCCCTCAGGGATTGACCCGCAACCACAAGTTCACAATCTCCTGCTGCTCCACTCTTCCTGGTCTCGTACACACCTGCTGTGGACGGACTTCCTCCAGTTTGAGCAATCAGAGGCAGCTTTGACAAACAATCCTTAGCTGCTGTCCAATCACCTTATTTGTGAAAATAAAAATACAAAAAACAAAACTATGTGGGTCATAACTGCCAAAGTAACCACAGAGTGGTATGGTCCACATTTGATAAGCATATTTAAAAAGAAAATAAATGAGGGCATCATTTTGGCACATAGATCTGCAATCCTGACAAAGGAGCTACTGAAAACGCTGTGCTGGTGGGTAGGGTAACACCAAAAACAAAACCGCTTTTCCACTTCAGGTGACATAAATCATGGAAGTCTCTGTTGCACCTTTGTACATACAAATGAAGAAGAGCAAGTAACACTGGTGGAGAAGTTATTCTACTAACAAGTAAATCATGTTAACAATACCGCCCAGATAAACCATCTAAGCTGAGCTTGCAGACTGGCAGGGGGTCAAATCAGTGAAGAATCAGCCAATTTGGCATCTCCAGTTGCCCTCGGGCATCTTAACCTGGCAAACGTGGTGCCATCAGGAGAATCTCCTCATCTACAATCAATGAGAAAGCAAGGAATGGGTTGATGTGGAAAGGGAATCCCTCACAGTAGGGAGAAGAGTGTGATCTGAACAAATCACTACACAAATACCTTTTCCCACAGTTTCTTCTTCCACTTTGTTGTTTTTCGAGTAAACAACCATTGTTTTGTGCCTCAGTTCCCTTATGTGTTTTGAAGTCAGTTGGGTAACTTAGTGATTGCCAAATCTTGCCATGTGTGAACCCTGCAAGGTTGCAATAAGCAGCTGAGAGCAAACAGACTATCTTTCCAACACCAACACCCTCTCTCATTAAATTAAAAAGAAAAATGTCTGAAGTCAAAGAGAAGGAGCAATAAAAAAAAGAAGGTCAACATTGATGGTGCTTTCCAACAATGGAGATAACTCTTGACAAATGAAAGAGTGAAACATGATTCATGAGTGGCAACACTTATTCTTGACTGGTAAGAAACCTACCAACATTTTACACAACTGTGTCACCCCTGTATTTCTACATTCACTGTTGTGAACACACAGAGCACCTGGTTGGGTGTATTAGTTTTGAATCCATAATATTTTGGAATATGTTCTAATTCTATCAAATCTCTTTAATTTATGATTCAACTTTCAGTTCCATTGAAAATACTTTTTTTTATCCCTCTAAATCATATTTCCAAAACAAGGCACATTTCTCATAGTGCCAGGCCTGCATAAATGTTGGTGGTTGTTTCAGGATGGGTGCCTGACGTAGAACTTATCCCAAATCAATACACAGAAGACAATGATCAGATGTGGCATGCTCTAAGTAAAAGGAAAAAGCCAAAAGCAGTTATGATTACAGCAGATACTACATGTATTGATCCACAGTGAGTGACTATTTTTAATGTTGCACAATATAGACTCCACTTTTACATCGACTTCTGTATTGGCACTATTGCGTATCTTGTATGGCAGCATAGTGGCTCAGTTGTCAGCACAACTGCCTCCTGGTTTAAGCTTCCTGGTTCCAATCCTGGCGAGTATTTTTGTGTGGTTTATTACAGAAATCCTAGTTTTGTCCCCCTTAATCATTTCTTTTTGGCTAATTGGTGAATATAACTTATGCTCAGGAGTGAGTATATGCTTGCCTATATTTGCCCCTGTGGCAATATACCCAGTATGTACCCCTGATTTTTGGTCAGAAAGACACAGAAACCTGTGACATTGAAGCGTTTTTACATAATTGGTTGATGTAGCTCTGGTGTCATTTTTAATGTTATGTTATTGTATTTACACAATGAGGTGAAGTGCCTCAAGAAATCAGAAAAAAAGCCTTATTTTTACTTACCAATACCAGACTTAGAAGTATCCCAGAGGCACCCATGTACTGTATTTAAGACAGAGCTATAAGAATAAATAGAGCATCTCATTTAACTCTCAGCTACAAATCAGTTTGTGAAAATGCTGATCTTTTCCAGTCAATAAAAAAAGAGAAGTACAATAAGCATGAATGACTCAGGATGTCTCAAACATATTTCAATATCTCTTACATTACATTCAAATTATTTACATGGACAAAAACTGAAGGGTGTAAGAGTAAAGGACAGATTTGTACTGCAGAGAAAAAACAGAAGTGAAAAGCCGTTTCTACTCCCATTTGTAAATTCAATTCTTTGGGTAAAAGACATGCATTTATCATTGCAATAGCTTGGATCAATAGTGTGCTTGCGAGAGAAAGGGTTAGGCAGCAAGGTCACGGTATGATAAATTGAAGAAATATATGAAAGTACAGAAACTGTTTTATAAAATGAAAGATTTATATCCATAGAGGTATAATTTGACTGGTTAATATTCAGTGGTAATATTTTTTAAAATTTATCTATGGCATGAAGGACCCATGCTTGAAATGTACATTTTTGAACTTACTTATAGATGCATTTAACTGTAACTGGTGTAGGGTAAACACATGTTTTAACCACAGAAGAGCAGAAGAGGCACACTACAGATCTAGGAGCTTCAGTACTTAGCTTCTCTAAAAGAAGCCACCTTCTTGCCTTTTTTAACACTCTATTTCTGTCTCTTTTTCTCTTCCCTGCACTCCATATCTCTATCACACTGGGTTCTTCCCTGTCTCTTCAGAGATGGTTGTCTCTCAGCAGGGTGGGAGTAAAGTGTTGATTGGTACCATGCTGGAAGATGGCAGGAGAATGGAGGCAGCCTGCTGATATGAGTCCATGTTGAGCCCACACCTCCTTTCAGCTGTGTCTGGCATGAATGAAAGAGATGTGGTGATGGAAGAGAGCTGGTCGACCAAAACAAGAACAAAATGAAATGCTATGGAATGAGAGACTATTTCAGCCCTTATTTAATTATACATCAACCACAACTAGGAATACTTTCTTCTGGCTTCATGTTGGTTTCAGTTGTTTTTCCAGACTTTTTTTTTAGACTGTTTGGGCTTATATACTTTTATTTTGTTGCCTTTGACTGATGCAATGGATTGCATCAGTCTGTGCTTGTCCATCTGCTTGGCACATTACAGTAGTTACTTCAATGGATTTATTGCTTTTTATATCTATGTATGTACCAAAAAATGTGCAACATACATAAGACATATTTAGAATCATACTTGTGCACTATACAAAATGAACCCAACAGCTGTTGCATAAAAATAAATTAATCTTTCTCGACAGAAGACAGTGAAATAAGAAAATTTAAGACTTACAGCTATGTGCTGGACCTGCAAATTGTTATTCTTTCCAGGAGGCTGAAGACTAGAAAAGGCCTTCCTAGATGAAAATGAAAGGCCTGATAGTCCAACAGTTTTAGGTTTCTGGCTCCAACGGCGCTACCAACCACCTATAAACTTCTTTGAAATTGTATTTCATGGGGAAACGGTGCTCCCAAAACTCAATACTAACCCTGTACATTTCTGTAAAGAAGTAAAGAAATAATGAACCTGTCATTGTTGTTGCTTCTTTTACATAGTTTGTTTGACACTGCCCAAGAAAAAAACAACTGGCCAAGAAATATCACAAACTCTATTTACCTGAGAAACTGGAAACTACCAAGCAAAGACTGATAGCATTGTCCACCTGACTGAAAAGGTACACATCAGTGGCTGAAGCTAGGAGAATCAATAGGATGTTCTCTAGTGACCCATCCAAGGTGGACACTCAATGGCACGGTAATAGAAGAATCCATCCACTTAAGGCTGAAACTGGGAAATACTGGAAAGGTATATGGAAGAAGGAGGGAACATGAAACACAAATGTCCCATGGTTAGTGAATCTAAGAGTGGACCACAGTAATATCCCAGAACAAGACCCAGTTATCATCACAGTGGCAGATATCAGAGAAACAGTCTCCGGTATGATGAGTTGGACATCGCCATGACCCACAGCTACTGGCTGAAGAAACTGACTGGTCTACAGGGAGAAACCTAGCAGCACAAATGAACCAGCTGCTCACAGGTGGGACCAACCCAGTAGGGCTGGATATCATTGCTGATTTTCTTAATCAATTCAATTCCAATCATGATTCGATTCAGGATTCTATTCAATTTGATTTAATGCAATTCATTTAGATGTATTTCTGTTTCAAAATAAGTTTTATTTAGGTATGATAAATATACCAGTGGAGCATAAAACTTTTTGCACACTGAATTCTACAACCTGCTTAAATTATGTATCTGATCCAATCTTAGAGTATGAATCCAAGGGCATATGGCTCCTTAGTTTATTAACAACACATACTATTCATATTGCATGTGTGTTTTGAGAATCACACCTAAATACCTAAACATCTCAAATTATTAATTTAAAGTACAACAATAACACAATTTGTAACCCTGCTCTGAAAAGGCCAAAGACCAATGAAATAACAGTAACCACCAAAAAATGGTTGAAATTTTGAAAGCATATTACCTCTATGAGATAAAAGTTCACCTTACAGTCCTGACACGTCCAGATGCTTCTCACCTGCTGTTTCCCACCTGAAGGCAGGTTCTCAAAACTCACCTTCACTGTCTCTTTTATTGTTTCAACTTTCCTCTCATCCTCAACAACCAAATGCTTTGCATTCACATTTCATATTTAGTTATTCTGTTGTATTTGTCATTTTTCCACCAATAAGAAAGGGGTGTCACTTTTTTTTTTTTTTTGCCCCTTCTTTCCCAAGAATGACTCGGTTTGACAGTTTCTTCCTGCACCAAATGTGCACAAAATATAATGACAATTTTCAGACAAAGGCATGGCCTTTTAACGCGATTTAGCCGGACTGCATCTCACTCCTATGTAATGGTAACTTGGTCTTGTGATTTGGATTCACCAGCGCGCCCGTTCAACCCCAGAAGGCAAAGGCATAAAAGCCAATCATCGACACACTCAGAGCCATTGTCATGTTTCAGAAAACAACAGGAAGGGGGGTGCTGCAGTGCAGACAGATAGGGGCAGGAGAAACTGAGCAACTGTTGGAAGGCATTTGTGCAAAACTGCAGAAAAAAGAATTGGTGCTGAGTCCTCTCACCGGGAAAAGTGAGGGTGTTAAAACGCATCCCCATGGCAGTCACGCAACGCAAGTCAGTGACGACTGGCTGGAGCGCAGTGTCAGAGCAGTGTAGCGATGTAAGAGAGTCTACACACCATGCAGCCCAAAGGACAGACGGCAGATATGTCCAACCCAAAATAAGCAACAGATTTAAAAAACATGCCTGAAAAACCCACAACCCTTGACCTCTGATATTTAAAAGTGACTGCACAGAAAAAACAAGCCCAAAGTTTCTCATAATAAATAGACTTGACAGCTATATCTGTTACATCTTCATGGGCCGTATCCAGAGATCTCATTGTGCGGCCGTGTGAATGATGCAAATCTGTGCAACAGGAAGACGTAGAATACTAAGGTAGAATATTAAAAGATGGATCCACAAATTTACAAAATGATATTAGACCTTTTGAATAATAAAAAAAGAATACTAATTGTTTAACCAGTTTTATTTAAACCCAGTTCTACCACCTAGATTGGTTAACCACACAGTCCTCATCATGAAGGATTCCCAGAAAGGGCCAATTCCATCTAACTACTGGCCACTTATCTGTCTCTGTAAGACATGGACGCTCCTGTCAGGCATCATAGCGGCCAAGATAAGCAGCCACATGGCTCCTCATAGGAGTGCAGCTCAGCAGGGGCTTGGCAGGGACAGCAGAGGACCCAAGCCCCAGTTACTGGTCGACAGGGCAATTACCAAGGACAGCAAGATGAGGCAAACCAACAAGTGCATTGCCTGGATTGACGGCAAGAAAGTCCACACTTGTGTATACTGGAATACTTGGAACTTTACAACATCAACAGGAGAGTGAGAGCCTTCATCAAAAACTTAATGGGACTGTGGAAGATTGCTCTAGAGGACAACAACATCAAGTGTGGCTTATACCATGGGGATGCTCCCTCCCCTCTGCTGTTCTGCAGAGGCTTGGACCCTCTCAGCCAGATCATGCAAAGAGTGGGTTTAAATACCCACTCTTTGTGATCAGCCACCTTCTCTAGATGGATGACATCAAGTTGTATGCCAACAGTGACATTCTTTCTTTCTTAACATGAGCAAAAATAACAGTAACAATAAACAACATAAAATCATATACACCATCAAACCCCAATGGATTTGCATTTGTTCAAGATTGTTATTGCAGAGGGGATGAAGGATTTTTTGTTTATCTTCTTGCGGGTCAGTGGAAGTCTACACCTGAAGGCAGCAGCTGGAAGAAGTAATGGGGGAAGCAGGGTGGGTGGATGGGTCTTCTGTTATCAGAGTGGTTTTCCTGATCACAGAACAGAGATATAGTTCAGAAAGTGATGTTTGTGGTGAACCAATAATTTTGCTGGTCTGACTGCCTATGTGGGACAGTTTGGTTTTATGTTTAATGGAGAGAAAATTATACCAGGATGAAATATTAAAGGTGAGGATGGACTGTATCAATGAAGTGTAAACCAGAGTTAAAATATGTCTGCTGACATTAAAGGTTCTTAAATCCCTCAGGAGGTGAAGGCGTTGTTGTTACTTCTTATAAACAGACTCACTTTACTGCCATGTGTGAGCACACCGAATGGCTACTTGGGATTGATCTCTGATTAGATTTAACAATGAAAAGTCTGACTGCTGCCTATATGTCAAGGACTGTTGTGTGTTTCTGTTAAGTTACTGCTCTGTTCTTAAATTGGTTTAGCAAAAATGTGAACAAAGTGCCAAACCTTGAAGATCTCTCAGTCAGACTCTTGCCTTGCCCGCGCAGCCAAATTAGAGGTGAAACCACTGATGTAAATGATTTGATTCAACTAGGTGTGAAAAAGGCTTAAATGGCACCAGTTTGTTCGTAAATGTCCCAAATGTTGCTGGAGAAGGGGAACAGTATGCTTGCCACCTCTGTGTACCTGCACACAATGCCAGAAGCAGAAACATAAAGATTCTCTAAATGTCAAGTGCCTGAGACTGCTGCATGACTTTCTCTTCATTGTTCTAAAAAATCTAGTGACGAGACAGCACCCGTTGTGGAAAAAAGGCCTTGGGTGTTTCTGCAGAAAAAATGAGAACAGAGTATAAGGAACAAAGGTGAGCTTGTTGAACCCACTGCCAGGTTTCCATTCTTTCACTCTCTTGCTGAGGAAAGATAGCTGGTGCACTATAAAGGTCACAATGGTGTTGTCTTTTTTGGCAATGTCAGCCATGGGATTGGATTGGACAGCCTTCAGAGCGAGGAATTATGGCTTAGCCGAGAGAGCACAAAGTCCTCCAATGCTGATGGCCCAGTTTGTGGCCAAGTGACAAATTACAACTGGTCTGGTGGGTCTGTGGGTCAGGCAAAAGGCTGCATATGTGTGTGCTTTTGTGCTGCCATTTCTGGGGGCTGGCTGCAATCACACTCTGTTATACAGACCAAGCCTCTATTTTCTCTCTGTCTCCACTTCACACACATACAGTTAATAGACCCCTACTGCCCTCTGCCTCCTCTTCCTCCAGGACAAAGACTCACATACACCTCTAATATGTGACATGCAAGATCTCAAGCCCTTCAAAGCCAAAGGAAGTGGAGCGTATGAGACAAAGATGGACACTGCAGCAATAATGCAGTGACGGGAGTGTTTCCTGCGGATGAAAGGAAACCAAATCCAACCCTGTTTTTCCCTATTCATCACCTTACTGTCAGCTGGATCTTGGTTTTTATATGCTTAGCACAACAGAAGGTCCAGGAGTCAGTAAGGCAAATTAACATTATACCCAGACCGGCAAATGAATAGATGGAGCTCTTTGAGGGATTTCGGCTAACACAAGGTCAGCTGATGCTAATTGTCACTGCAAATTTTCTCTAATTATATTTATTTGCCTCTTGCCCCACTGTGGCTCATTGACCTACAATTTTACGGTTGAACACCTTTGACCGGGTTCATTCTCCAGTCAGCGCTCACTACCACATCCAAGTCCACAGAGTTCCCTTGTCAATGTTCATTTCCAGGATGCCTGGGTAATCAGCTTTGTTTTCCACTCAAGACTCACCACAACCACAGACATCTACTTGACTGCAAGGTTTTTGTTTTTTTTTTAAATTGTATGATAGTCTTGTAGATATACTTGCAAGGTTCATTCATGGATTTCTTCTTAATGCTTTTTCAGAACACAAGGGTTATATACTTGTATGTAAAAAAAAAAGAACACCACATGGAAATTGTAGGGGATAAAATGAGAGAAAATGCAGCCAATATAATGTATTTTCTGTAAGAAAAAACACACGCTCTCTCTACCACTTCGGTTTGTGCCCACTAAGTGGAGGGGTTGCCACAACAGATCAGTGCAGTCCGCACATCGATTTGGCACAGATTTTTACACTGGATGCCTTTCCTGACGCAACGCCGCAGACATGGGGAGACACACACAATCGTTCTCAACACAAAACACACGGTTTAACTTATTGAGGGACTAAACTTGAAAATGTAGGCAGAAGAAATTCTCAGTGATGAATTCCAGTGTATGTTTGCCTTCAGGGAAATCCACAATAACACCCAAATGATCTCTTTACAGTGCATTCATCTGTGATGTGCAAAATTTATTAGCTTTCTTATAGAATGATGTGAGCATTACTCTGGCTTTGATTCATTTGCCTGTTTCCCTGTTGGGAGTGTTTATTGTTTATTATGAAAATAAATTATTCTTACACTTGTCAGCAGATATCTGTGCTGGGTGGCTGCTTAAGGATGACATTTCAGGGAGGAAAAGAGAGGGAGGATGCTAGCTGGTGCTAGTTAAAAGTGCAATATACAAATGTAAGCTGGGTAGATATTTCATCTTAAGCTATATACTCATTTAATTATTTTTATAATTTATGTAAACAGAGCGGATTAACCACATTGAAAATATTGAATTCAGTTTTCTAATTTTTGTAGTTTCTTCATTTTTAGTGTTAACTTTGGGATTTTTTTACAGGTAGTTTTGTTATTTGTGTTTTAGTGTTAAATGTTTTTCTTTAGATGCCAGTATTTTATTTTAGGACACATTCCACCCCTTTCCCCACTCCTTTCAGGAGCTCTTTTTTGATTCACAATAATGGACCTGGTAGAATCTAGTGATACAGCAAACTACCACTCCATAAATGTTGGTGGCAGTAAACCATCTCTTTTGTTGCTTGATAATGGCAAAATGATAAAGGAAGAAGAAAGGGGTAAAATAGAAGAAAAAAATTAAACGAATAATAAGAATGACAGAGAAGGAGCAAAGATGTTGCCATCTGTGTTTGCTGGTTAAATGTACCTTAATTACAGTAATAAATGAGAAAAGATGAAATATTATGAAACTCAAGACACCGGTGGATTCTTCCAAAATTGCCCCAGATTCTTACAAACAAATGACTGTTTTGTGACTAACTTGGTGGTCAGCTGCACAGGAGTACAACAGCAGACTGTGGACTCACCTTTTCTTTTCTCTTTGTACATCTTCCACTACAAACCCAGGCTGTTGCTGAAATAATCAGATGCCTTCCGTTCTGAGGTGTATCAGTGGTGGACCACAGGCTGAGTACAGGGAACCGTTATGTGGAATGGTCTGGGAACAATCAACTCATCTTGACCATGAACAACAAAGGAGATGATTGCAGATTGTGTTAGGAGAACCAGCAATAAGTCAAACACCATTTCCATCACAGAAGAGGTCAAGGTGGTGGAGTAGTATAAATACATCAGTTTTCACCTGAACTGGAGATGCAACACTGATGTTGTCTAAAAGAAGGCATAGAGAAGATTGTATTTTTTGAAGGAGCTTAAGTTCTTTGGTGTATATAGCAAGATGTTGGATATCTTCTATAAGTATGTGGTTGAGATACAGTTTCCTCCAGTGGGGGAGCATCAACGTCAGCAACTTTAAAAAAAGAAGAAAAAAACTGAACCAGCTGTTAAGTGCAGCTGTTCTTTGGGACTGTTTTGGAGCCTCTAGAGCAGATTGTGCAAATATGGAGTCTTCATGAAATGAAAACTTAATGAATAAGACAGCATCCTCTTCACAACAGAATGACTCAACTGAGTGTTTTCAGTTTTATTGCAATTCAGACTGCTACACAACATCCTTCCTGGCCACAGCAATAACCTTGTACAAGAATCTTTAAACTTTAATAGTGACAGTTATTGAGACATACATGTACATTACAATTTCATTCATAAAAAGTATTGTTGAATTGACTTGAATGAGTTTTAATGACACTCAACCACAATATATTGAGACAAAACAATTGTAAAGGGATAAAAGAGTAGACTTAAATCTTACATTCAAGAAGATTCACATAAATAAGGAATTTATCACACCATCCATTAATTTCCACTCATTCAAATGTGGGTTGCAGGGGCAGCAGCCTTAGCAGAGAGGCCCTGATTTTCTTCTCCCAGAAACATCCTCCAGCTCTTCCCCAGAAGAGCTACCAGAATGCAGCAATTTCACCCAAATTGCGTTGCAGAAATATGAGTAGCAGTTTCCCTCTGCTACTCAGGCTGCTGTGGTCGTTGACTGCAAAGAACTTCTTTTCCTCACTCTGTTAATGACCCAAGTTCATTTATTTGCAAAGTCACAGTCTATCATTTTAGCAGTCAGTAGCAGATTACGGTTCTGTAACATACAGATTTATGACGTCCTCAGCTCTGAGAATGAGGAGCTCACAGACATTCCCGTCTTGTCATCAACAAATCCCACCCACAACCCACCACCAGTCACTTCTCTTTATCTTGGGCCAGACCCACAATGAAATGTACCCTCAGAGGCGAGTTATTGTTGGTGCTGGCTCAAAACGTCACCCCATGTCAGTTAATGTATAAAGGAAACACAACACGCTAGATTCAGGTGTTAAACATGGGGTATCCACCAATGTAAAAGGGATCTCTAATTCCAATACAGGGTCAAGAGGCTACTGCCAAGATATATCTGAAAATTATAAGGAGTCACACGACCAGCATTTTAGTTAAAGATGGAACAACTGAGGAATTGTGGGTCAGAGCCAGCTTGGATGCAGTAGTTACAGGGATGCAAGGTTTATTTTGTATGTCATCTGAGAGGCGCACACTGTAAACGTTTTGGTTACTTTTTTGAAATGTTATTAAAATCCATTCAAGTGGATTGTAGTACATATTTGTTTTTATTTTAAGTTTCTGTCTGCAGTAATTAGTGGTGTGACCAGATCTTATACCCCATGATCTCAAGAAGAAACAGTGATTTTCATCATGTGAAAAGCTGTATTCTGAAGCTGTATTCTGAATTTGTGCAAAAAGCAAGCATTATTATTATTATTATTATTATTATTATTATTATTATTATTATTATTATTATTATTATTATTATTATTATTA
>JAOWBL010002675.1:0-13305 GCA_028564865.1 Zenarchopterus dispar | reverse complement strand
TATATATATATATATATATATATATATATATATATATATATATATATATATATACACATATATGTATATATATATATGCATACATGTGATTTTTCTTCCCTTACAAAACTAAGGAACAATTTATAGAGTACATTAAATTAGAAAGCTGTCCAAAATCCCTTTTTCCTTGTTAAATTGATCAACAGTTTGTTGGATCACATGTACATTATACTTTTCACCCTTCACACAATATTCTCAGGTCAAATTATGATCTGGCTCCTGTGTCGTACAACCTCCAGTTAAAGGACTTCAGCCTGACTGAGCAGCACAATAGGTTGTGTAATTAGGTCAGTGAAAGGAAAGGGAAATGCAAAATCCCCATTAAAACCTTAGAATCACTTCTCTTTTTCATTATTTTTACCACTGAGCCTCTCTACTCTGGCACTGCGAGGAATGACTTGTAATTCACTTCTGCAGAATGTAAAAAACAGCTGAAATCCACAAAAGAAACACCAGTGACTAAGTGCCTTTTTTTCACTTGTCAACACTCAAGGATCACTGTGTCAAATTTAATTGATTTTCACAATTCTTGATCCTTTTTCATGGGTACTTCATCATTTGTCTCACAAAGAGGGATGTTCTTCAAATAAAGGATTCCTTGTGTTACTGTACAAAGACTAATCGCTGAAAATGTGTTTGTAATGACAGCCTCACAGCACTTCTCTGTGTTTTAAATCATAGCACTGCTGGAAGATGTGTTTTTAAACTTGCATATCGAAATTTCTCACAAGAGATATCTGGAGCTGCAAGGCAGCCCCCAGGAGAGCTCAAAATCCTTTTACCTAAAGAGATGACAAGGTACAACACAATCTGTCAGCAGTTCCTTGCAGAATATGTTTTGAACACATAGTCATTCAAGGAAGACGCTGCCACAAAGCATGGATGTCAACATGTTTTGCTGTGGACGGAGGCGGACCGAACCATTGCATACTGTATATAGAATACCAACATATGGGCAAAGGACTTAAAGCCGGTGAACATGACTCTGACATGATCTTTCAGATGTTAGTTTTATAACTTGACAGTTTTTTAAACAGAAAATCTCAGATTCATTCTTGAAACGCAACTGAATTAGACAAAGATGCTTCGATAATTTGAGGAGCCACAGATCAGCGAATTGATCTTCTTTTGAACTCATACAGTACAAGCATCCCTGTTCCATAAGCACCCTTTACTGGAAAAAAAGAAAAAATTCTTTGTCGTTGACATACCAGGTCACTGATGTCACCTCCTAATTGATCAGTTTAGAGGAATATACTGCATCTTCCACAAGATTTAAAAAAAAAACACGTTTCCAAGTCAAGAGGAAAAAGGAAAAAATGTTTGAACTGATCCTGAGTTCATAGTTGAGAAGAAGCTGGAGATCAGTTTTGACAGTTTCTACCATTTAATACAGCCACTTCCACCTTGTCAAGACAGACTACTTTTGAAGTACACCTTCATCCTGCAACTCATAGTTACGGACTCTGACCACCAAACAGCTTACACAACTGCAATGACCCTCAAACATCTCATCTGTCATATATGTGTCACTGCGCCACATGACATGTCAAACATCTGAGCAACTCCTCTGAGTGAAGCACTGGGTGCTGTACCTGTTTCTGCCACATGGTGTCACTATACTGGGTAATGTATAGTCAAAGCAAAAATCAGAGTCTGTTCACCATCCTAAAACTAATAGTTACAACACTAAAGAATTTCACTCTGTATTGTTTGATGCAATTGTGGAAACCCAGATTTGGTTGTTATATTTTAATAAAACTTCTGTCTAATGAGCCAGCGAGAAGCGCACTGAAGTGCTTGTCATGCAAATCTGCTCTACACAGAGAAAGTTTGTTAAGTGTATCTGCAGGAATATTGTTTCTCAGAAGGATCTTGACAAGATTTACATGATGTTTTATTGTAGGACATTCACTTAAATGATTTCTTTTTGTGCACAAGATAAAACCATATCACTAAATTAAGTTTATCAGGCATGGTGGATTTTTTACATTTACATAATTCATCGTTTACACTTTAATAGGTGCAGTTAAGCTTCAGTTTAAGTATGACTGGCTCAATGTAAAAATTAAGAATATGAAATAGTTGCTGCTATGCTCCATATTGCTGTTTGTATCACTGTAAGGTTGTCCAGAATTTTGTTCTTGATTAATTATTTGACACAGAATTTCCTCAGATGAATTGTTTAATTAGTTACGTTTTCTTTTGCAAACATGGCTCTCCTCTTCGAGCATTCATGAGTTTCCAATATTCTTTAATCAACTGACTGCGACCGAAGTAGAAGGTGTTTTGTGCTGAGATTCGATATCTATGAGGCTCTGGTAGTGGTGTGTCTATGTTGGCTGTCAGCTGATTTTCTGTTTTGTTCTGGGCTGATTGTAACAATCCAGGTCATGGCTGTGTTGTAAGCTCTGACAAAGAGGGTCAATCGGAGCCAATGAGGCTTGAGAGGAGGTGTGAAGAATCCAAAAGGAATGGACCGCATGGGAGCAGTGGAAGGATATTGGGGATGAGGGTGAAGTTGTGCAGGAGGAGAAGGAATACTAGAGCCGAGGGAGTTTAGAGAGGATTAAGATAAATGACACTTCCTTCTCACCTCCTCATGCCGTGCTAGGAAGAAATAATTTTTTCTTTCCTCACAACCTTTGAAATGATCCTTTCTTAACTCAGTGTCTCTATGTATTTATGGACAGCTGTGACAGGGTGTTCCTAGTTTGGCATTTTGCTAACCTCTCATGCTGTCACCCCATCCCAGACAACTGGGGAACACATATTTTCATTTTTGCAATTCATTCTTTTTGAGGTGATTGAAACCACAGCTTATATTTCTAAGTCTGTAGGAAAAATAGCTTATATATGATACACCCACACAAATGTGGGCGCCGTATCACTCAGTTTGATTCTGCCTTGGTAAATATTAAATGAGATGCTGAACATGCATTATATATAACTATTTATACAAGACACCTTATTCCAACTGTTCACTGTATCAGAACAGGTTACTCTGGTGCTTCTTATGGTTCATATGCTTAAGTACCAATAAAGAGCATGCTAGATTGTAACTGCTTTAACATTATATAAATGGTTCAACAATGAACACATTCCCTTCAAGCACATGCCACATGCCAAGAAGATTTACTGGTGTATGACATGTGATTAATGTGAGCTGTGTGGAGTCAAATGAATGGATTTCTCTTCAGGTAATAAAGGTAATGGGCTTTCATCAATAATGTTTTAACCTCAGGGGGGGAAATAATTACTTGTGCCCCTATCATGAACAACACAATCCTTTGTGGATCCATCGGCATCATGATCACCAGTGCCAGTGCGAGCGTGGCCCGGAGCCCCCACCCCTATGGGCTTACTCCCAAGCTTCTCATTATTGCAGGCTCATTCCTTGATGTTCCATAATCCGCTGTCATCGGCTCCCCGACTGCTGGAGGCTGACAAAAGAAGAACAACATCCCAGAAATGTTGCTGTGCTCATGCAACTCAGTGGGGGGAGAACATGAGAGAACAATAGGGGGCCTGCAGAGCCATAAATCTCCTAAACTCAGTCCAGGAAGTACATGAAGTACATGCGTGGTAGTAGCTGCCTGTGCTGCTCTGCCCCTCTTATCATCATCTCCACATTTTTTTCTCTGTTTGCTCTTACATTCATTACTCCACCTCCGTCTGACATGCAAATGTAATCTCAATGTCAATTATCATATAGTAATATGCATCTGTCTATGAAGACGCACACAGATGTATACTACATAGTTCACGTTTCCACTTTGTAATTATAAATTGCACACTTTCTATCTAAAAAACAATAATATATATGATATAAATGTATTTAACTGTTGCCTGGTGAGCACAAACACCTACATGATGTCATGCTAACAAGCTGAGGTCGATTTCAGATTAGATTATTTAGGGTGAATCCTTCATGATATGTTAGGAAGTGTAGCAGCTGTTCTGTAAATGATTTATGGAAGCGGATGTGGTAGTTGATTTAATTCCACGGTCCAGGTTGAAGACCAAGAGGGACCAAGTCCTCTCTGTTAGAACCTCAACTCTGTGGAGCATCCTTCCCTCAGGACATCAGAGTTGTAAGGTCCTTGTCCTCTCTTACACCTTTAGAAAAAAAAAATCTTTTTATAAGCACTCCTTCACTTGCTTTCAAGCCTGCATCTTTCAAAATTTTGTTCAGTGATTGTTTGTTTCATTGTTTTGGTCAATATTTTGTTGATTATGTTTACTACTTTAATACATATAGGATTTTCTTTAAAAAATGATGGTCTTTTTTGTATTTCTTAACAGCTGCTTTTCTGTAATCACTTTGTTTTTAAAGAGCTATGGACAGCCATTTACAATCTTACTTTTTTTGTTTGTTTGATTGTTTATTGGATTCGCAGTTGTTTGAGTCAGTGCCCCTTCAACCCACAGGTCACCAGATTGATCCCCAACCTTGTAATGTGCCAAAGTTATCACTGGGAAGGACACTGGACCTCGTAAAGCCCCACACTGCCTTATCAACTCACAGAACCAGTTGCAAGCTTGGATAAATGTGTAAGGTCGTATCAGAAGGGCATCTGATGTAAAACCTATACCAAATCAATGTGAAGAACACAATGTTCTGCAGTGGCAGGCCCATCTGAAAGAAAAAGAAAAAGTAGAAGCCACTAGATTCTTCAATATTGACAGAGTGGTATTCAATTTTAAACAAATATTTCTTTTTTTTCATGCATAAAATCAAACAATAATCTGATAATTTCCCTCTCCTTGCCTGTGCTGAAAAAAAGCATATTTGTTTCATTAACTTTTTTTTAACATTTATCATTACATAACATTTATTTTTCACAGATTATATGGGCTGTATTAATATTCTTGCACTATGATTCATGTAGGAATCAGAATGTGACATTACACAAAGACAGAGCTGGTCTCGTGAGTTTAGGGAAGAAGAAAGTCACAGAATGCACCAAAAAGAAGTTTCTGCAGCATAATTAAGGCTTCAGTTTCTTCTAAAGCCAATTAGTGCTGGCACTAGCCTCTCTGACAGACAAATATTTGTTTTCACCTACGTTTACTTATTAAAGAATCCACAATGATCTCTACATATTGTCAGAGACAGGTGAATGGTGACATCTGTTCAGTACTGTCCGTTCTGCCTCAGGGTTGACACTTCCGGTGATCCGTCTGTCCACCGCCCAGGTTAGAGCAGATATTAATTGTTGCCACCTGACCCAGAGCAGCAGCTCCCTCCCTGCATTATCAGATTTCCTGATTTAGACACTGAGCTCTGCGTGTGAGTGGAGAATAAGAAAATAAAATTAGATGAGAAGTGAAGATGCAGGTGCATCTCTCATCGCATCAGAGGTGAGACCAGTGGAGTCATCCATGAGAGGGATAAGATTTTTAGAGTCACTAGTATCTTATTAAGAGGAGCTAAACTTCCTTTAGCACAGGTGTCAGAAAACTGCATCCATACAATGACAATTTATGTAAAACATTTTTTTCTTTGACATCCACTCAGGGATAGATAGATTTGTAGGGAATTTGTAACCTGAAATTCTGGGTCTAAAGTCCCTATCTCATCATCCACTTTCAGTTTTATATGTCAACTTCTTTTTTTTCTCTTTTGTCATCTCTTGCTTCTGCGTTGTCTTATTCTCTTCTTTCTGCCTGCACTTTATATCTCTTTCAAACCCTTAAGGCTATTTTGTTCAACTGCAGTTTTAGTGCAATTGATTATACCACCCTCCTCTTCACTATCGCCCTTTCGGTGTCTGCAGCCCCAACACTCTCATGCACACTAATTTGTCCTCCTTTCTTCTCACTGTGCTTCTGTGCATGACTTTTCTGAGCATATTTCATCTGCCTTTGCAGCAGAGAAGAAGGGCACACATTCATATACAGTTCAAATCCTAAAAAAACAAGAGGTTCAACCTCTGGGGAGAACATCCAAGAGACAATACACACTTAATAACATCCTTCCCATCCCCTCTTGCATCCACTCTGCCTCTCTCTTCTTCTCTCCCTCACACACATGTACAGACCTCCCTCTCACATAGAAGTAGATAGAGAGCGGTGAAGAGCAGGAGGAGTTGGGTGGCAAGAGGGAGGCAGGAGGGCTGTTGCTGATTGAACAAAGCCAGGGAAGGAGCGCGCAGTCCTGGGGAGAAGAGCAGCTGTGAAATGCCTCGAAGGGAGTCTGCCAGCTACTCCTGCAGAGACTTGAAGGTAAGCCTCCTGCACTGCTGATGGAGAAAAAAAGCAGAGGAATAGGCAGAGGAAGGAGATAAAGGAGAGGGGAGGTTTTTACAGCCAATGATGCATGATACAACTGTGGTTCCACATCGGAGCTGCTCCCGTTATGTTTGACTGAGGCTGCCGTTGCATGCTGCATCTCATTGCAGAGTCAGAAAGCCCATCTGGAGTGGCTTACCAAAGGAAAAGTGTGCATTATCTGATGGAAGATCAAAAACTAAGAGAGTCAAATGAGACAATGAAAAATAGCAAGACAAGGTGTGAGGTAGTCCAAATACTTCAGGGGCAAGTAACGCTGAGGAAAAGTAGCTGGATTACCCTCCTCCATCAACTATAACCTTTATCATCACGTCTTGCATCCGTCGTCTCATGTCACTGCAGAGCTTCATAGATCATCACCATGCATCTCCTTGCTCTCACGGCGGGGGCAGGGTAATCAAAAAGGCAATGAATTTCTCTGACGCAAGTGGAGAGAAGCCTGTCAACACTCCTGCTGTTCATGCCTACTCGGGTGCTGTGCTGTATTTCTCTCAGTGCAATGCAGGAGTTTCAGAAGCGCAGCGGCGAGAGTAAACCTGAAGCGAGTGTGCATCTGTAAGTGACTTCGTGCATGTCTGTTTGGAGGATGGGATCTACACAGCACGGCATGTTTATGCCAGTATATAGTAAATATATATATTCTAAAAAGGTGAGGGACATGGTGACAAATGCATTGATAGCTGTTGGCAGGACATATGTGAATTTTGAAAAAAAAAATTGAGAGAATTGATTAGTATTGATCCCAGTTAGAATTATTATTAGTTTATTGTTCTGTTTGTACCCCTTTTTCTCCTCTGCTGTAGCTCTGGTCCACTGCACTCTCTATGGCACAAATACTGAGTTGTTGGTGCAAAACTTGAGTTTTAGCAGCTGTAATTAACTAAGCATAGCTTTCCAAAAGCTCCGATCCACACTTTTTTTTTCCTGTCAGGAGGGAATCCAGAGAAGGCTAATGTTTGTTTTTAAGCACAACTTTGCACATCCCACATTAAGAAACTCAAACTCTGTCTAGCTAAAAAGAGAAAAAAACAGTTTATTTCTTAATACCATGACTTCCTCCATCACAAAGTCTGACTGTTTTATCAGCTTAATCTACCCAGGCCCTGCTGGCAGTCGGTCAGACCATGACTGGCCATCTGAAGAGTGTAGGAGAAAGTGTGAACTGCTGTGATGTAATGATTTTTGATGGATGGCCTTTTGACCTTTGTGTCAGTGGAATCACTGGAGCTGTAACTCACAGTTGAGTACCTTGGTCCCCTCCTGTTTGCCTTTCATCCATGTCCTAATCTCTCTAACGAATAGTCAAAACAGGCCAAAGGGCAGATGTAATACTCTGTAGGATCTGAGACTCTCAAGAGAGAAGACACTGTGAATAATTAATTGGATCTGTTTATATAGTCAAGACTATGTGTGTCTCTAGAGGATGTATAGAAAGCTCCGTTCTTCAAGCAGATCCACATTTTTAATACCGCAGCAGCGCATTTGTGTCAAAAGCTTAGCCAGGCGTGAAAATTTTCTTCTTCCTTGTTTCTTTGTCAGTGCAGCACAGTGATACATTATTTTTCTTGGGCCATTGATATACCTAAATGCAAATTGCTTATCTATGCGGCAAACTATTTTTTTTTTTTTAAGTTATACTTTCTCCTTGTATCTGCAGACTTGATGAAAAGCTGTGCTCATACTTTAAAGTCTTTCACTTTGTGATATATGAATACAATGTTGTGGTGTTTAAAGGCAAAGGCAGCATAACAATTTTCACACAATGTCATCCTTCCTCCAGGACAATCACTTCGTCAAAGCCTTCATAAATTTGTAGGCAATGCACATTAGTATGTGCCTTCTGTATATTCAAGTGCCACCTATAATCCCTGTAGAGGATGCATACTATACTTTTCTCTCACTGTTTCAGTTACAGCAGTATATGTAATTCCTTTACAGTTCTGTCACATGTAAACCTTACACGTGTGGAGTTGTTCTTCCAATCTACATGCTGCTCAAACAAAGAGTTGCCTTAAATTTGGTGGAAAATGACTGGCTCAGGGATCTCCTCTTTGTTCTCTAGTTCGTTGTTTATCCAGCACACCTATCCCAGCACAAACAGACATGAAAGTGCATACAGACTCCCAAACACATTCAGGCTCCAGTCATAAATAACAGATAAAGACAGGAGAATACTGTTTTCTGGTAAATCCAGAAAACAGCATGATGGGTTTGTAAAATCAGCATGTACGGCAAAGTGAAAAAGAAACATCTTCATATATAAAGACATCAGAAAAGAAAAATTCACCTGGTCCCTTCCAGGTATAAAAAAATAGGTAAATGTGACCTAGCTGAACAACCGAATGTTGGTGATATTACACTATATTTATTCATAAAAAATAAAAATAAAAAATGCAGAAGAAGTCTGTAAAAACTAAGTACTTACTTGGATAAGAATTCAAAGGAAAAGAAGCAGCTAGATGCTTCTAATCAAATGCATTATATTACCTCAAAAACCTGCATTCACAAGTAGAAGACATTCAAGGAAATTTCTAGCCTTGAGTGGACTTCCCAGCAAGTCAGAACAAGAGCAATGCTCAAAAAAATCCTAATTAACCCAAGTTGTGCACTTCAAACTCATTGCACGTTTCAGTTAGATGTTAAATGTTTAAGCTTATCACATTACATTTAAGAAAAAACTGAAATGGTGATACTGCTTAGGTTTGAAAAGTTTAATGTGAGCAAAACAAAGATATCTGGAACGATGTCCTTTGGAAAGATAAATAAACAAAATGCACAGCACCACTTTGGATTAAAAATAAAATTGAATACAGTATATTAGCACAAATATGTCATAGCAACTGTTAAGTATAGTGATGGAGGGGTAATGATTTGGGCTTGTTTTGTAGCCACAGATCTTGGGTACCTTGCAGTTATTGAGTCAACCATGAACACCTCTTAAGGTGAAAATGTTCTGGCAATAAATGTAAAACTATCATGGCTAAGGTTTTGTCAAAATTTTGTCTTACAGTTGGACAATGATCCCAAGCATGGCTACAAATTTTGAAAAAGAATGAATGAAAAATAATCTGTTTTTTTCTTTTCACACAAAAATCTTCGCTTCAGCCTGATGGTAATATAGTGTTGGAAGGCATAAGAGATCCCTGCATAAATGAATACTCGCAAACTTGAACTAAAGCGCCTCTGTAAAGAAGAATATTTGATAATGCTTGATAATGATGTTTGATATTTTGAACCAGCGTGGTAGACAGATAATGTTAGCTGCTGCACAGGAAAGTTCAACAAATGATTGAATTATATGGTGTACATAGGGTGTTTATCACATCCTTCATTTTGGCTTATTATTTAGAAGATTAAATATCAAAGCAATGTAATTTGTTGTGTTGTTCTTCTGGTGCCTGATTTACTTCATTTTAAGATCTGGTACTTTAAGATCAGATGTAAAAGAGGATGTACTTTGTCATTGTCACATGATTACAGATCAGGAATTATGTTAATAATGAGTAACGCAATGCTTGATATACATGTTTTCATTACTAGTACTATTGTACTAGTAATAAAGACATATTTCAAGCATTGCAGTCAGTCCGAATGATGCACTGATGTCTCACGTCTAGCTAAGTATTTAGGCAAAACCAGTTGAACCAAGCCCAAATCTCATTCCAATATCACTTCTGTATATCCTGGTGAAGTGAATCAGTGAGTCAATGTTCAGTCATTCTTGGTATGCAGCTTTATGACATCCATGTGGAGGAAGTGACAGGTGATTGATGCCCCTTCGAATCAGTATCTATAGCCACTCTTTATAATGATCTTACTGAGAGGGTTTTGCCAAATGCAGACCAGCAATTGGTATATACCACACTTGATGGTGTCTTATGCAATTGGGTTTGAGATGAGCTTTAGAGTAGTCTTCCATTGTCTCATCAAGTTCTTGATGAAGGCTCTCAGTGTCATGTTTATGAGGTAAAGCTCTGAGGTTTCCAGTATCCATATGTGTGGCACTGAGTCATCTGCTGTCTTATAGGCAATTCTGGCAGTGGTTTGCCTTATCTTACAGTCTTTGGCAGCTGTCCCGTCAACCAGTAGTTGGTGCTTGGCTCCTTCACTGTTTCCCTTTTGGGTTGCATTTATGTCTAAAGCCATATGCCCACTTGTGTTGACTGCTACAATGCCTGACAGGAGTTTCCTGCCTACTAGTTGGATCGGATTGCTGCTTTCTGGGAGCAATCCTTTCTGGGGATTTTATTTTGGGGCGAGGGGGCTTGGGTTAACCACGCTGGATGAGTCCCATCTATCAGCAGCTGGTTCATTTGTATTGCTTGGTGCTCATGGGTGTGTATCATGTCCAGATCAGCTGAAGCCTGCTGTGATCACTTTTTAGAGCCACTAACCATAGAGCATTGGTGTTGCCTTTTTCTTCCATACGTTTGTCTAGTACTTTTTGGTTTCAGACTTGGGTGGATTGATTCTTATGTTACCAGGCCACTACATGATTCTGTGGAGAAGACCTCATTTATTCTTGTTGCTTCTGTTTCTATGTGCCTTCTCAGTTGAGTAGCCAGAGCTGTGAGTCTTTGTGTGGCCAATTCCAGTGTACTAGGTACTGAAAGTCTGTGGTACTTCTTTGGCAGATCTTTCTTTATTGTTTGGGCAACTGGCTTATGTCGCTACCTGCAGATCTTGTTTCTTAGTCATCTCTGCCAAGGCAGACTCACCTTCTTGTCAATGGTATTAATCTTGTAGCCAAGGATCTCCAGGTTCACTGCTACTGCACTGTACACTAGGTGATTGGTCTTGGTGATAGTTTCAGTAGATATTAGTTGTAGTGCCACATTCAAATCTTCTAGCACACTCTCAAGAGTTCTTATGCTCAGGTTATCAGGGTATGTTTAAGGGGAAGCATTCTCTGAGTGTTTGGATGATTATTTATACTCCTCCTGACCCATTATCCTGGCTTCCTCTTGCCATAGCATCTTTGTTGCAACTTAACAATCTCTTGCCAACATCTAGTCATTGGAATACTGTGCAACCAGGTATTTCTTGGTTAACTTTGGGCATATTTAGATTGGGATAGTCTATGGGGACTGGTTTTGACTGGGAGGGAAATGACAAAAAATATCGTGCCTTCATTTGGTGTGGTTCATTTTCACACTGCACATTTAAAAGCCGATCACACTGCCTGGACAACATCAAGCAATTACAAAAGCTGTTTTGTCAAGAGCATTGACCAGGAAGAAAAAAAGTATGAGGAAGAAGAAGACTGAGTTCATCGATTGGCCAGGACTGAAATTGGAAATCCATCCCTTTTAGCTGGCTTATTTACCACAAAAACAAACACAGACAGTCTTGGGGTTTCTGTTTTGCTGTGGTGCAAAAAAATTTCTTGTCGTATGTCAGTGTATGGCTCATACGTCCCACAAACACCAGCTATAAGTTTACATGTTTACACACATTTACACACGTTACTTGTGTGTAAATACTTATGAGTAACCCAGAAGGTTACTCATAAGTCAAAATACATTAATATATTGTCTAGAGTACCCACGACTAATTTCTAATGCGTGAATAATGTGCTTTGCACCTATGTGTATTTTATATTGAACTAATTTCCAACACAGACATATGTATGCAGACATATGATACATGTTCTGGATGACCAGAAAATTTACTGAAGGTTTTTCTGTGTTTTTATTTAAAAAAAAAACAACTTACAATTTCTTAAGGTTTGTTGCATGTACCACCTGTTTATATACAGTTAACCCTCACTGTTCAACTTGTTTTGTTTCCAGATGGACAAAGTTGGAATGTTTATTTTTTTCACCACAACAAGGAAGTGAAAAATGTCCTGCCGACTAGATGCAGCCTCCTGACCATCTTAATGCGACCCTCCTTAAATAAACATAATAAAAAGACTTCAATATTTTTAAAAATTGCATTTTGATTAAGACTTCAGGTTATTTATAAATTAGTCTACATTTTAATTTAGAATAAACTATTTTACAAATACCTTATTTTAAATTAACAATTAATAAAAAAAAGGAGGTACTATCTACATGCTTTTAACCAGTTTTGTCTTTAAAGAGAATTGTGATATTGTCATACTGTACTGCAGAAGCTGAAAGTTTCAAACTCTATAGTTGGACAACAGGACAGTGACTCCAGAAACCTATTCTATAAACACAGTAGTTTCCTTACAAAAGGATTGATTAGAACAGCACAGTAACATGAAAAGCATTAAAAAGGGAAAGGAAATGCCAGAACTTAAACAGGAAGTTGAATGTAAAGGACATTAATGGCAGTCAAAATCAGCCATTATATTTGGAATCTGGGTCTGGCTTGAGATTTTTTTTTCTTTGAAAGGTTCCTGATTGGGAACAGCACAGAAGTATTAAAGTGACCTTTATGATAAATACTAGTAAAATATTGTAAATGGTAGTGAAAGAAGGTACAGTGGCTCTTTTAATATCTCTCTTTGTGCATAAGATATTGTCACATCCTTGTATTCCAATCTCAGTTTATTTGTGCTGATATTTAATGGGTCTTAACGTTTGAGAAGCTGCAGAAGATTGGATTAGACCAAGACGTGTTTTTAATCATCTGTTTTTAAAAGTAAGGAATATCGCAGTTCCTCTACTGACCACTAGGGGGTTGCATCAAGTTAACCTCCACTGACCTCCACATTAAAATGTCCAACTTTACAGCTGAAATAAATATATTTAAAGCCTTGTCTTCACACCTAGTCACTTCCGTAGCAACCATAACAACATTCTTATGTACCTCACCAGATAAAATTATGGAAAGCCTCAGACACACACACACATGTATTCACACACAATTTCATGAAAGATCAAGTCATTTTTTAAAGTTGATAAATAGATTTTATATATATATTTGGATGGATGGATGGATGGATGGATGGATGGATGGATGGATAGATAGATAGATAGATAGATAGATAGATAGATAGAT
>JAOWBL010002674.1:0-13306 GCA_028564865.1 Zenarchopterus dispar | reverse complement strand
GTCTGACTTGACAATATTCCCATGATCCTTCACTTCCTCCATGTCGCCCTGCAACTTTTCTCTCCATCACAACCCAAACTCTCACTTGACTTCCTTTTTTTTAAACTTTTTTATGTCACATCTTCATCTGTGGAAAAACTACCGATATTTGTGTTTAAATGTGAGACTTCAGAAAAATGAATACTCAAGTAAAAGTACAGATACCTGGAACGTCTACTTAAGTGCAGCAGCGACGTCCTTCCCACCTCTGGAGCTGGGTGGGATGCGGCTCTTCCTCCACGAATCCTCCCTGCAGATGCAGACAGATGCAGCACTGCTGCTGCAGCACAAAATTCATTATTTCCAAAGTGGCAACTCCTTCTTGGGTGGTCCTCACCAAGCGTCCCCCCTCCCCATGTGTGTGTGAGTGTAAAAGTGTGCACGTGTGAGTGTGTGCATGCTGGAGTTTGCGTGTTGTTGCTTGCACATTTTGTAAATACATTTTCTCCATGTGGCTTTGCAGGAAGCTTTTTTTTTCTTTTAAAAAAAATCCAAAAACTGCACAAGTCACAAATTCCCTTTCCAAGTAATTAACCGCCGCCGCTGCCTTTCATGTGGGTGATAATCTAAACTGGGCAGCCTCCAAATGGTGTACACATAACAGAAAGTGTCTGTATTAAAGGATTTCTTATTCTTTCCTTTTGTTGTATGATGAATTATTTGCAGTTATATTTTCAGGGAAGGACATTTCCTGTGTGCTGGTTTGGCTCAGTGGTTACTTCGTTGCACAAATCTTTCAGATTCTGTACATCCACCCTCCATGGGTTCAAACCTCGGGCACTGTCCAGCACATTTTGCATTTCCCATCTGTGGGTCGATTAAACCCATCTCTTAAAATTAAATCAGAAAGTTTGATCCCATAAACTCCAGATTTTTATTTCCCGCCAAGTCTTTGTGGCATTTCTTAACCCGTCAAGTGACTCTTAAAATGATTCTTGAGACGAGACTTGTGGCCAAGAAAACAAGATCTAAAGTCATAAACATCCAGAGAACAGATGATTGAAAAGAAAAATGTCTCCTGTCATTTTTATAAGACAATAAAAGGGTATATACTCTTACCCTTAAACCTCTTGTAAAAGGACATAGACTCTAAAAAACTACACACAAGTCTTACATTTTTGAATACATACCTTTAAATTACAGCATTTAAATAAAGAGATTTTGCCTGGTTTAAAGAACATCAAGTCCTTTTATAATGGCTCACATGTTCCCAGAAATGAATAATAAAATACGATGTTCTTGGAAACTTCAGAGGGAGATAATTGGAAATAACAAACTGTAAATCTTAACAACTTAAACAACTCATCAAGTAAAAGTAAAACCACCACGAGAGGCTGCACACTGTTAGGGATTTTCTCGAGCATGTTCAGTAACTCCTTTATCTAACTTCGCACTAAATGGATTTAAAATGCACACGAGCATCGGTATTTGTCAAAATTATAAATTTGATCGATTGGGTTAGGCCGTGAAAAAATTAGAAAAAAAAATTCCCTTATCCATATTTTTATATTAAAAAACCCACAAACAAATGAGCTACATGTGCTAAGGAAAATCAGAAATGGTTGAGAAAGTACTTTCCCCCTATACTCTTAAATGAAAATATACATTTCCATTTAATTTGAAGTAATATTTAAGAACTTTTAAGAGATGTTTTTTTAGCTCTTGCGGTCTGCCATCCTTCTCCCTTTTGTGAGGTCATCCATCTATTTCCATCCTCTTCTGTCACACTAAAAAACTTCATATCCTCCTTAAATACATTAAAAAAATCTTCTCTTCGGTCTTCTCGTCCTTCTGTTGGAGCTCCACCTCCACCATCCTTCTACCAAGATACTCCTAACCATCTCAGTCTAACCTCTCCTAGTTCATCTCTGAGATGTCTAAGGCTAGTTCCTCTGATATTCTCATCCATCCTTATCACTCCCAGACCAAAATATTAACATTTTCAGTTCTGCCACCTCCAGCGTTCCTGCTGTCTCCTGCCCATATAGAAGTGCTGGTCTCACCATCATCTTGTAAACCTCTCCCTTCGGCTTCATCAGTTGAATTGAATGGATTCATTTACTTCCACTTACTTCACAGCAACATGTCTTGCTGTGGTGTTCAGTCGTTCCTCTTCTCTCTAGCACATATCTCCAGATCTTCAGTTTTTCTTCCACGCTTCCATCCCCCAATGAAATCTGGAAACATCTTAAGTCACGCAGACTCCTGTCTGGCATCATTAATCAACACGTCCATCACCCTGGCGAACAAGAAGGAGCTCAGGACTAAACCTTGATGCAGCCCCACTTCCACCTGAAAACCATCTGTTACACCTACTGCACACCTCGCTGCTGTCATGGTGCCCTCATACATCTCCTGTATCACTCTATCACACTTTTCTGCCACTCCAGATTTCCTTGGCACTCTTTCGTGCAGGCTTTTATGAGTTTTCTGATATAATTTTCTCATATCATTTTAATAAATGTATGGAACTTTAAAAAAAACCTTTGAAATTACTCAGTGCAGGCAACAATCCTCTGTCTGTTACTAATGTAAATTTTATCATCAGTTTACTATTTCTCTATTGTCCATGAACAAGCAGGATTTTATTTTTAATTTTCTCTGCACATTTTATGTCCAAAAGCCTTAATTTTCAAGTTACTTGTACCTTAATTAAGGTGAATAAAGTGACATCAAAGTTCACCATTTCCCTTTGAAATGCAGAAAAATTGGGTAAAAAAAAAAAAGTATAAAACTATAAATTTGCACCTAAATAGTGTACACAAATACTCTAGCTGGGTAAGTTAAGTTGTGTTCTGCATCACAGCTCGATGCAGAGCTCAAGGAAATGCTTCAATAATTGTGGTTGCTGAAGAAGAGGCCTGCTCAGAATTAAATTTGTTTCCTCCAGAATTATTTTTCCATTGTTGTGTCCAGTTTCACAGAACTTGGAAAACAGAACCAAGTCCTGAGCCAAAAGAGCCAAACTGCTGAGTCCCAGCAAGTTTTTTCTTTTTTTAAGTATACGCCAGCTGTACACGTTATCATGCTAAAATCACATCTCAAACCTGCAACCAATTTTCTTGTCATGACTTGTCACAAGGCCACTTCAGCAAAAATTGCTGCATATTCAAGTTTGGGTCTTGTTGTGATGAGATAAGTAAGGGCACGCTGACAACTCAAAGCTTCTATTACAGATCCCATTTTTTCTCGGGCTGTGATTCCTTGTTAGAGGTGTATTATAGCTTTCACAAGAGATTTAAATAAAAATATGCAAATATCTGCCTCGTAGGACGCTGGCATAGCTTCTACTGTCATTTCCATAAAAGTTATTTCACCGTTCAATCAAATCTAAATCCCCGAAGCTCGTATGTATTTCAAAAACTCAGAGATAATGAATATCCTCAAAATTAAGGGATAATTTAAGAAACTCAGAAATGCAGCAATTCTCTTACTACACATAATCCCAGAATAAAACTTAGACAATACATAAATAAACAGCTTCCAACCATTCAAAAGGTAAAGTAGTAACTAATTACAGGCCTTATAACAATATGTAAGTGATGGTCTATAATTTTACTTGGATGGAGTTTCTATTTTGTCGCAGCATGAAATGAAACAAAACGTTTGATATCTCAGTTACAAAAATATGACAATCAAACAGGTGATTATGCTAAGGTAAGGGTCCTCTGTGATCCCTTGGTTTATGAAGAGCCATTTTGAAGCCCGGTTTTTGTCGTATAGGGCCCTGCCATGTTGCTTGGGAAGCACCACCATATGTCAATCAAAGTTAGCTTTGGCTACCGGCTCCTCCAGCGGATACTCACCAAAATATCTGCAGAGCTGTCGGCATACGATTACAGCCGAATATACCGTTTAACATGTTCTCAGCAAATAAATCAAAATTTGCTGTTGAGTTTAGCCGAAGCTGGATTCATACGAACGAATGGTTGCTTCACTAAACACGGTGGCATGACAATAACAGATGTGGAAGAGATAACTGCTAACTATTGGCTTAGCAGACTGTCAATCAGTCATGTTAGAAATAAATGTAATCCTTTATGTAAACTCTTCTGGTGTGGTACAAAATAATTCTCCCCCATCAATGGTTCATTTTTTGAACCAGACTGTAAATATGTTTATTTCTGCTCTGAAGATTTATTTTAACACAGGGTCATTGGAAATGGATTCACTTTTGCAGCCAGCCTCTAGTGGTCAGTCGAGGAACTGCAACAAATGGTTGGTGTTTGGTTGGTAATAAACGATTACACTTCTGTGGTGGCAGCATTAAAGCAGAAAAGTGTACTGGGATTTTAGGTGGGCATATGTTGCCTTCAAGACAACATCCAGGTATGTCCATTAATCTCTCAAAACCACATTCAGTGCATATTACAAAAGCACGACTGAGTAAGATGAAGGAACTGGTTCTGGGGGTACTAAAGGGGACCCGGCTGTCTGGAGTCCTAATTTGACCCTATAAAAACCTGCAACAACGATCTTTTACTGCTGTACTCTTTAATCTGTGTTTGCTGGAAGAATGGGGGGAAAAAAATGAAACGCTTAATTACTTGGTTGTCTAAAAGGTAAATATAAGATCCCAGCAAAATAACAAAAACCCAAATATATTTGTAGTATCAGATGATTACAGTAGGTTTAACCACTTTAACCACACTTTTTAATGTTGCACCTTGAATTAGCACAAACTTCTCAAATCCAGGAGTACAACATAAACAGCCAACCCTCGTTTGGACCATAATGAGACCAGGATGAATAAACAGAAAGAGTCTGATGGAGGCTGTACCAGCGTGGATGTATTATGCATCTCAATCTGAGGGTTCATCCTCATTTGTGTGGACATACCTCAGGAACAAAAACCTGCCGGGCGCTCCTGAGTAGCAGCTTAAGCTCAGAACAATAAGAGTGGCGACATGTGTCTCCGCAGAAGGAAGTTCATGCCCGGGTCCTTCTCAGGGAGAACGTCCAGAGACCCCAGATGCAGATGAAATGCCTCGAATGCCAGAATCCCGTCTGGATGTCTCAAAAGAGAAATGATGCTACAGAAACGGGGAAAGTGGAGGATTGTGATCACTGCCAGGGGCACCAGATTTCAGTGATGTAGAAACTGCTTCAAATTTCTCCATAAGGTCCATAGAGATGGAGGACATTAAAATATGGACTCTTTCAAAACATACTTAAAACTAATTATGCATGTCGTTCCACATCAATAGTCACTTTCAAAGAGTTGCGTACAATAAACCTTCCCAGCATCTGAGAACAAACTCTTGTGACCATCCCTACCACCAGATGAGTTACTCTGCAAACACAGAAACTAAGATAGATTTTTAAATAGTGATGTCATCTGGATTTTATTCAGATGTTTAGAAGAAGACAAGAAGCTTTTGGAGAAGTTAAGACTTAACTCTGGCACTTGAGGAGGTTCTCAAAGAACCAGGCAAAATGTGCAGAAAGCCGTGAGATCTTCCAACCAACAAGCTGAGATTACCGTGAGTCGCGCATCGAGGTCCCGAACATCATATGACTTTACAAAACCTTTGAAAAGATTTTTGAAACATGTTTTTATACTTTTCCATATAAAAAGACTATAAACTAGTCATTCAGTAAAGATTTCACAAAGGTTGGGGATCTTGCGAGGTCACTATTTACACCAGATTCCTTCATGATTCAAACGCCAAAAACGCCCCTAATTGGTTGTTGTCACTAACCGGTACATGGAACAAAACATTTTTGTCCGTTGTTATGTCTTCTGATTTTGTTGTTATGCCAAGATGTGGAAAACTCCTTCTAATTCGCTCTGATTGTGAATTTAAACCCAACCGATGGAAAACCGGTTTTCTTCCAACTGTGGACATTTATCTATGACAGTAGTTGCTTTTCCATTACACTTTTTCGCAAAAGAAAATCAAAACTCTGAATTTGCGATATAGGTAGCGATGGGGGCAAGGGGGATTGGTGTTTCCATTGACCTTTTTTTTAAAAATAAGTGTAATTCTCGTAACTGCGAGACTTTTCTTCTAAACAATGAAAAAGAAAATCTCACCATTGAAGAATATGGACAAAAACATCTTTAGTCGTTGACAAATTATTGCAATTCGCCGCTATTGCTGGTGAAAAAATAATTTGATGATGAAGGCAGCGGATGATCATTTATAAATGATTATTCAGAAGCAAACCCTTTAATGCAGTAATACATAATGATTAAGTATTGTTATAGCACAACTACATCATACTAATGAGGTCAAAATAATCTATAAATTAAATTTTGATGACTTGAAATTGATGAGTTACGTCACATCCAGCGTTTTCATTATACTTTTGCGATAAACTGGATTATCAAGTCGTCATAAAAACCTCCTCGTGAAAGCATAAAAAGGTTTATTTGATATTTGGGAGTTTTTTCCAATTAGTAGCCATTTCCATTGCAGGTTTTCTCTTTTTTTCGATATTTAGGTTTGTGCAAAAGTAGCAGTCATGGAAAAGTGTCTCTTGAGCTTGTGAAAACATAAAGTTTAAGGCAAGTTTAGTCACCTCTACCGTGATGTCATCGTTGCTGATGTGCGACATAGTGCCGTAAACCAATACATGGTCATCACATAAGACCATTTTGATGGCAGTCCTAAGTTTTTAGTTTTTTTTAATGACAGCTTCATCCTTGTAGTTATTTTGACAAATGCATGCGTCAGACTCAGAGATGTATTTACTATCAGCTTCCTGCAAACGTACAATAATGTTCACAGGGAAAATCCCACCTCGCCCCCCGACTCCAAACGTACACATTTTGAGCACTCCTTCAAATTCAGCCTTCTACTTAAAAACTCTTCCAGGTGTTCTCTGCGGGGACTGCGAATTAAAAATTATATAAAAAGACCAATTCACCGCATATGGTTTTAATAAAAATCACACCTCAGGGAGAGAGTTGAGCAGAGACGGAGTAAAGGGTAAAGGCAAGAAATAGCACAAACGGGATATTCAACACTGCTTTTGTTTTTCTGTTTAATGGTTGATTGGAGGTTTAATAGCATCACAAAACTTCCATCAATCCACCCGTGTCCTCCCTCGGTGAGAATGACTGAAAGATCTGGGACGCGTCTCCGAGGCTGAAGGGGAACCGTACGGGGTGACGTGTCCGGGCTTGTTTCCCCGGAGCCTCTCTGACCTGTTTATGTCGAATCAGCAGAGCCGCGGTCGGGGGCTGGGCGAGCTCCGTCTAACGGCATGTGAAGATTAAAGTTTTGGAGGGAAAACGGACAGCAAAAGGAGGGTAACTTCCATTACAAGGCTTAAGGTAGGTGTTAAGAAACAATGAGCTGAAAAGAAAATCTTGAGCATATTTATGCTTGTAGCCAGGTTGTCATCTATGAAGAATATTAATTCTGTTTTTATGTGGTTATTTTAAGTCTTGACTGCTTTCACTGAACTGAACCGGTGTGATTCTTTAGATAGATTTTACAAATCAGAACAAGCATTTTATTTTTAAAAAAAAATAGTTTTATTACTCTAAATTCACTATATAGGTTAAAGATCAACAGACATACCTGAGATTATCTCACCACCTTTGCACAAAGATCATGTCATAAAGACACTGTATTCTGCCTTCATTCTGCTGCTGTGCATTCACAAAGATGCTGAACTTCTGCCTCCCCAGTTTATGTCTCCACAAAGTACTACAGCGTTGCATTCTCCTGCCAGCAACAAGTACTCTTGTCACTTTTTTGAACTTAGTGTTGAACAAACACAAACAAAAGTTAAAGTTTCTACCTGGTTATTCAAGTGGAACAAACACTCTGGTTCTGTTTGTGTTTCTGCTGCCGGACCAGTGTGAAGAGTTTCCTTCAGGTTGCTAAAGCCTCGGTCACAAAGGTTCTTACAAACGCTGCAAATTTCCTAGTTCATACAAAATCTGGAGTTTGTAGACATTCGTAGAGTGGGGGGGTAGTTTCCTACAGCCTTTGTAGGAACTGTGTATGGCCCGCGTTAAATTCACAAGAGCAACTTGAGGCATTCTTGAGAAAATGAGGTGATTTTTAAAAAATTTTTCTGCATGTTGGCTGTAGAGTTTATATGATCTCTGTAAAGGTGTCTCAGAAACTACTGATGGTATACTTATGGCCATCTCAAGAAAATTGTTGTTGGGAAGGAGGGTTCATAAATACTGGTCATCATTTGGAAACGCTGGTTGCTATATATGTCACATATGCCAACAGTTGTTTATGACAATCTTTGTAAACAGAGACGGGCAATGTTAACATGGTGGTTTTGAGGGACGACAATGAAGATAAATACTGTGGTCTTTGTCCTTTGTGAGCTGTGGTTCACCACAGAAATTCATAGTTGGTTAAAGGGAAGTTCAGATCAGCAATAGAAAAAAAAAGTGAAACAATCAAGTTGTAATAAACAAAAATAATCATAAAATCTTTACAAATACCAGTTGCTCTGTGTATTCTTTCTGATACTGACTTTGTCACCAGTTTGAAGGGATCCTGGTTTATTTTCTTGGTAAAATCTTGTCATGTCCTTCCCACAGTGAGAATTATTTTGAATAATGTTGGTGATGAGGATATGATTGATCAAAACCAGGTGAAACTGCTGCTGAAGTCTACACACAACCTGAAAAAGGTTTGTTTTTTTCAATATAACTATAAGATTATCACAAACTTTCATCCTGGAAGATCTTGACGATTAAACAGTTAAATTCTTCAACCGATTTTGTGCGATGAAGGACACAGACCTGCTGTAAGAACACTTTCAATGAATAATGAACTCATGAGACTTTAAGCAAGAATTGATCTTGTTGAGCTACTAAACAATGATTTCCAGCATCCAAGCCTGGTAATTAGCAAAGATCAAACAATCCCACTGATTAAATACAATAAGTTACATCTTTTTTTTTAAAAAAAAAAGCAACAACATGAAAGAAACCATGAATCACACAGCACAAGCCACAATCTTGTATTTGTTGGCATATAAAAACAGACACAACCAGCTGATCAATATCCTCATACGTACTCACTTGAAAATCCCTGCAGTTCAGATCAAACATCAAAATATCAAATATCATCACACAGGACGCGATAACATCACATCTAAAACGTCTAAAAGATTCAGACGACAGACTGAACCAAGAAATATGGGATGGCTGAAAAATACTATTCCAGATTCATAAAATAAGACATGAACAAAGTGGAAAGACAAATCTGTCGTGACAAGAACACGTGTTTAGCTCTTCTAACATCCCTTTTGCCGCACACGGTGGCATCGCTCTTTGATATAGATGTGAAGGTGCGTCTTGGTTTCATAAGCTAGTGCTGTAATTTACTCTGTTCTGAGGTTGTTGATGTGGAAAATGACAGGTGTGTGGAGCAAACAGATGGACGTTTGATTTTTAACACGGTACCTCGAGCGATTATAAACCCTTGAGAAAAAGTATGCAGACACGTTTTAACTGAATAAATGAATAAAGTATTGACTGTCAAGTGTTTTTGAAACATGTAGACTGGTTGAGCCAATCTACATGTGTTTTGTGGACTTGGAGAAGGGTTTTGACCGTGTCCGTGGGTTGTTCTACCGAAGTATGGGGTGGCTCAATTTTTGGGCTAGTTCCTGTCTTTATTTTGAAGGTCTGTTATGTTTAGTCACAGTTAGACTTCCCTTGCTCCTGTCTGCCCTGATTATTAGCACCTGTGTCTCGTTAAGTTCTGTTTGTATATATTGCCTTGTCTTCCCTTTGCTGCTTGCCAGTTCGTTTTGTGTTTCCCCCTGCTTCCAGTCTCGCTGGCAATCTTCGTCTTGCACATCCTGGATCCCTGGGTTTGTGTTTGTTTCCCCTATTTTTAGACAATAAACTTTGTTATCCGGCAATCCCCATAGTGGGTTCTATTTGGTGCCAGCGTTACCATGACATGTCTAGTCCCTCAGAGTTTGGTCCGCATTATCTGCTGTAAGTTGGACTCATTTCCCGTGACTCTACCAGGGCCGTCCTTTGTCACTGGTTCTGTTCATTACTTTTATAGACAGATTTTCTAGGTGCAGCCGAGGGGCGGAGGGGATCCAGTTTGGTGATCTCAGAATTGGGTCTCTGCTTTTTGCAGATGATGTGGTTCTGTTGGCTTCATCGGGCCAGTACCTTCAACTCTCACTGGAGCGATTCGACACTGAATGTGAAGCAGCTGGGATGAGAATCAACACCTCTAAATCCTCAGTCGGAAAAGGATGGTTGCCTTCTCCAGGTCGGGGATCAGATGCTTCCCCAAGTGGAGGAGTTCAAGCATCTCAGGGTTTTGTTAATGAGTGAGGGAAGGATGGAGCTGGAGATTGATAGATGATTGGTGCAGCATTCACAGTGATGTGGACTCGGTATCATTCCGTCGTGGTGAAGAAGAAGGAGCTGAGCCAAAAGGCGAAGCTCTTGATCTACCAGTTGGTCTACGTTCCTACCCTCGCCTATGGTCACCAGCTGTGGGTAGTAACAGAAAGAACGAGGTCGTGGATACAAGCGGCGAAAATGAGTTTCCTCCGTAGGGCGTCTGGGGTCTCCCTTAGAGATAGGGTGAGAAGCTCGGTAATCCAGGAAGAGATCAGAGTAAAACCGCTGTTCCTCCACATGGAGAGGAACCAGATGAGGTGGCTCGGGCATCTGGTGAGGATGCCTCCTAGACGTCTCCCTGGTGAGGTTTTCTGGGCATGTTCCACTGGGAGGAGACCCAGGGGAAGACCCAGGAGACAACACTGGAGGGACTATGTCTCTCAGCTGGCCTGGGAACACCAGAGAGAGGGAAGTACTGCCCCCACGACCTGACCAGCAGAAGAAGATCAATGGATAGATAGATGTGTCTGAAACAAGCAGAGGTTGATTTGAATTTCAATACAACGCACCAAAGCTCGTTAACCTTCAGAGAAATAAATCAATTTATTCAAAGGCATCCTTCCTGCCAATGTTTTTTATTTTTTTATCAGCTTCATTTTCAAATCAGAGCCCAGCAGCGTCCCTCCTGTCTCAGCATCTCCTGGCAATTTCTACGTGAAATCTCATTTAATCTCTATAATTGATTGTTCTTAATCACAGCTATTGATTTCATCTCATACAGCACTAAGGATACACCCAGTGACATCTGTTGGTTTTTGAAGAACATCCAGTTATCTGCCAATGTGGCACCGATTCCCATCTGAAAAACCCGTTCAGCTCTCCATGGACCCGGTGATCCAGAACAGAGCTGCTCCGGCCCTCATCAGTATTTGGTAAAAAAGGAGTTTGAAGTCAACTCTGAATCTGACAACATGTGAGGTAATAAGACCTTCTCAAAATGTTTGTGGAGATACATATTGAAAATGTATCACTGTAGGTTTTATAATAAAGACAAAACAGACAAACCAAATCAAGCCCAGGTGACAAGGAAGTGGACTGTGGTAAGACGATAATGGACACTCTTTGCGGAGGCTGATGGCCTGTTGTTTTACAGCATGAAGAGAAGGGCTCTTTCTTTGTCTGGTAACACCGCCAACAGATGTGTTTACACAACCTTTATTACCTGTCATTAACGAGCTGTCAGCATGTGAGTGGAAACAATCGAAAGTTTAACTCAAACACATGTGTGGCGAGTTGGCAACTTGCAGAAGAGTTAAGTCTTCAGATTTCATCTGAGAAGAAAAATAAACATCTTTATGATGTCTTCTAGTGAGGAATACGACATGGCTCCAACATCTGAGGAGATAAACTCCTCTTTAATTCGTAAAAAAAGACTTTCATCCCTGACAAAGCAGCTGACGTCTAAAATCATCTTTAACATCTCAAGTCTTTTATTTATTTATTTTTGTAAATTGATGCATAATTCGTCTTTGTTTTTCATCTGTTTTCTATTTTTGCAATATGCATATTTGATTAAAAAAAACCATTGCTCTTTTGTTTTCTACAAATGCAGCAAGTCACGACAGACTTTGTGTTTAAAAATGTGTTTTACATGTGAGCATTAGGTCATTTTTTCTGAAATAAAGATGGTTATTTAAGTAAAAAGTGCCCCAGTTCAGCTGACCGCCTGGGAAAAGAAAAAGACTAAATGAAATATTTGTAATTCTTATGTATGTGGTGCATTAAAAAAAGTTTTTGAATATTTTGCAAAGTTCTGGAAACTTTTCCCTCCCTGAATTTTGAGTCTTTTGCAGGGTCAGAGGCATCAGTTTTTCTTGTCCTTGATTCAAGCTCATCAGAGCTCTCTTCAGTGTTGCTGTCCTTGGCTTTAAACTGGATGCCAAACTGAATTGTGGGTACATGATGTCATGTTAGAAGTGTTTTTTGATTTAGAAGTTGAGAAAATATCACCTTTTTTTGGCTTCAATGTGGTCTTCAGCCTTGCAAATTTCAGTCATACAACCAAGCTGCAACCCAATTCAATTATTCATGCACGTGAGGCCAAAATGTTTCCTAAAAATCTGATTTTTGCTGTCCGCAATCTGCACATCTCTGACCTGACCTTGTGATCTTATTTTGAACTGCACCTCAGAAATAAAGCCTAAAGAAAACTGTGTATCTAGTATGCTTTGCATTCACATGGTTGTGGACATAGGCTACTTTTCTATATAACCAGCAGGAATGCCAGAGCTGAAACGAACAGAGCTCCAGTGGAACCTTGAACTTGATGACTGTCAGCTATCTGATCATGGTCTCATCATCCCTGGAGCATATATTGACATAACTAGTACATCCTCTAGTTAGTCCTGGTACCTACTGGATGCAGCTCAGTTGCATTAGTCCTACCCGTTTGTTAGAACAATTAGCAGCACAAACACAACATGATCACCACACTACACACACCACACCCATCACTGTCTTGTCTTTTTATCGGTCTTGTCCTTTCATGTTTCACGCTGGGGATTTTAGTCTTCTCTGTCAGAATCAGGAATTCAAATGTTAATAAAATATGTTAGATCAGACTGTCATAGAGAACTGGTGAAGAATATACACATTCACATTCATGCAGCTTATAAAAACTAACATATGCTGTAAAATCAAGATGCATATATATCCCCATGGATAAAGGTTTTACTAAATCATGGTACTAACCATTAAAATATATGCAGGCAGTTGCATATATACATACATACATACATATATGTATGTATGTATACACACACATATATGTATGTGTGTGTGTGTATAAATACACACTACACACACTGCACCCATCACTGTCTTGTCTTTTTATCAGTCACACACACATACCTATATATATATATATATATATACACGTGTGTGTGTGTGCATGTATGTATGTATGTG
>JAOWBL010002673.1:0-13307 GCA_028564865.1 Zenarchopterus dispar | reverse complement strand
TATATATATATATATATATATATATATATATATATATATATATATATATATATATATTCACACACACACACATATATATATATATATTTTTTTTACATTTCAGAAGCACTCTGGAGCAATGTTTTAATGCGTCTTGGATGTCTGTAACTGCAGCAAGAGAAAAGTTAAACCACTGGAGGTCACCAAAGAGAAGATTTCAAGAGGAGGTGGTTTATTAACTATGTTTTCATCGCCACTATCAACATATAACAGACATATACTGATATAACAATGCCTTTCTTCAAACTTGACCTTATTCTGTCAAATTAATGACAAAGTAAAAAGGAAAGTAAGCTCATGTTTCCAGAATGAATAAAAATTTCTCCCATATGTGATAATCTTTACCTCCAATCTCACATCCATTAACAGAAAGACAAAATGGAACCTAATATCACCAAACTTGAACGAATGTTACAAAGCAATGAGCAGCATGGACCAAGAAGCAACTGAATACAGTCTAGAAGCTGTGTGTTTAGGTTGCAATGTGTGAATGATACAATTGTTACAGCTTTTAAGCTTTTTTGAGCTTTAAAGCTTTTGAGCATGATTCCACGATGCAACATTTCTGGACCCTCCTGAAGCCATCTTGGCTGACCTACATCTGAGAGATACGGGGTGGGGGGTGGAGGATCATCTCTTCTTACAGTTTTCACCCCTGAGGAATGGCTTGTAAAAAGGCAGAAAGTTTCTGGAGGAGGCTGGTAAATGAGCCAAAGCAAAGAGGCTTAAAGAAACAAAGTCAGGTGTGGCTGCTGGATTTGTTTTGCTAGGGTACAGGTAAATAGTAATGAGTTTTAACCAGATTTAAATGCATTTTTACCTTGCAGTATTTCACGTTTACTAAAGTGATATAGGCCAGCAAGTAATCATTGGCATTTGGTGTGATATATACTGATATTTGTGATAAATATAAGCCACTCAACGATAGTAATCAAAACCAAACACCAGTGTCAATACAACATCCCATAAATAGGCACTCCACAAGATTCAAGACATGGTTTAGGTCAGAATTAGATTACTAAACAAACAAAAAGCAGAAAGACAAAATGCACCACAGACTCAGTTATTAGCACCTTCAATAATAATTGTTGGCAGATCCTTTGTCAAGGGGTTTCAGATGTTTTGTAGCTGTCAGCTGGAAGCTTTCTGCATATGTCTGCTGTAAGTTTCATTCATCAGCTACTATGTTTAAGGTCTTTTAAGTTTGTAGGAGTCCAGTGACAGTCCAAAGAGAGCATGGTGGATTTGGACTCTCTCCAAAGGCTTAAGGTGGGACTTGTGTCAGAACTTATTACTTGCCAGAATGAAACAGTCCATCTATTCTTTTTCAACCTTTCTTTTCCCTCAGGGTACTGGTCGTGGTCCCCCTGAGAGACCTGCTGATACACTTGCTTTGATGAACTCAATGTCTCCAGCACCAGAAGCAGGAAAGCAGTCTCAGAGCATGAGAAAACCTCCATCATGTTTGGCTGTATGAGTACTGTTCTTCCCTTTTGGGTCCCAATTCTGAGGTGTTGGCTTGTTTCTCAGGACCTCCTGGAAAATCCTGTACAGCAGTGGTTTTCAAAGTGGGGGCTATGGACCCCTGGGGGGCGGTCAGGGGGCACAAGGGAAGCCTCAGAAAATTAGTGGGAAGCTAGGCAAAAAAAAAAAAGTTCAGCAGCAATGTGTGTTCCAGTTGTTCTTGGAACTCATTGTTGTCTTTATTAAAATCTTTTATAATATATTTAGTGTCTTAAGTTTTTATGGTAATAAGCAGCAAGTTGTTATCGATAATAACAACAGCTTGGGCTTGGGGGTCCCTGGCAAGAAACAATGCTGTCTGGGGGGCCTTGGCATGGAAAAGTTTGGGAACCCCTGCTGTACAGGAACTTCATAGAAACAGGTAGGCACTTTCAAAAATGCTAAGCGGATGCCTGGATGAAACACATGGAACCACATAGAACCAGCACATGAAAAAGAACCATCATTGTTGATTGTTCACAAACTTAAACTCACATGTAGCCACCAGCATTGGATGCTGATTGGTCCAGACTGCTGAGTTTTGGCTACAAACACGTAGATCTGGGCTCAGAACGATGGATTCTCTCATGGTTGTGACTTTGCATTCCTGAAAAGCTCTAAATTTATCCCATTTGTTCAAAGATACATTTGTTCATTTGTCCATAGATGGAATAACCCAGAAACACCATGGGTTATCTATTAATGTTTCATTTCATTAGTTTTTGGCCCTCGGTGTCAGTTGTGATATCCTCCTTGCCTTGAACCTATCAGTTTAGTTTAGTGTCTAGAATTTAATACGGGCTGAAACTGCCACTCCCGATAGCTTGAGGTCAGCCCGAAGCGCTTAGATGGTTTACAAAGCCCGCTTCCACAACCTGGAATAACCTTTACAACTTCTCCTAGTAACTTTCCTGTTAACAACAAATACTGGAAGTGTCCCAACCCCTCTAAAACATTGGTATAACATTAAAAAGGTTTTCTTTGATGTTAGGAGATTTTAGATTGTTTTTCTTGTCACAGCATTTATGGTACTATCAGACAGTCTCCATCAATGTGGAAAAGAAACTGTGGATCAAAACCTGTTTTCCTGCTATAGAACCATCATTTATTGATTAATTTAGGTGACATGAACAACGAAAATTATGCACATGCAACACTATGTATAAGGTGCCAACAACTGTGTTCATGGTACATTTTATGTCTTTATTTTTTCAAAGACATGATACTAAAGCCATTTTTGTTATTATTCTTCAGTGATGTTTCAACAACAACTTTTTTTAGGTGGGAGTAACACTGAGCCCATTTTTGTTTATTACATCTAATCATCCTTGGGCAGTGTAGTTTCAGAAAAGTAAAATATTACCAACAGCCACATTTGTTGCTGAAATTTACCATTTTTTGGATAACCTCTTCGCTCTTGAGGTCAAACCACTCCTAACAGCTTGCTCACGCTTTTTAAAAATTTAAAGATATAAATAAACTGCTGTCATAAGTGAGATCTATTTTGAAACATCCCTACTTCTTAGGTTTTCAGGTGGGATACAAAACAAATATCACTATAAATTTTCTGTAATTCTAATACGTGCAATTCAGGAAACTTACCCATGCAGGTCAAACATCTGGTCACATCTTCTCCTATATATTGCTGTTTATAATTCTTTTGATCTTCTTCACACAGTAGTGATCAGAATAGAATATATAAATTGATGACTGTTCCTTTTGCAGATACAGATGGGACTCCAAATAAAGAACTGAGTTGTGTTTAGAGGCATTTAAATTAGGCCTGGCACTCAGGTCAATGAGCAGCTGAAACTCTTAGTCACTAAGAATAAGACTTTAGCAGCTCAAAGTCATGTTCACCAAATTAATATGACTAGTTTTCTATTCCAAACACTCCTGAAAAGTCATCTGTTGGGACACAGAAAAACCCTGGACCAAATACTAGCTTCATCCACCAGACAAAAAAAGGTTCTTATATAGTGATGAAACTTTGTGTTGACATTTACCAAACTAGAGTTGGTGTTGTTGGTGTCTTCTTCAGGCATGGGCAGGAACACGGCCAGAGCCACACAGTTAGCGAAGATGGTCAATAGGATGATGATCTCAAAGGTTCTGGATGGGAAAGTTCAGGTTCATAATAACATGATCGACTTTTAAATTAAATTGATAGAGTGAAACTGACAGTTTTGTGAAAGTTTTAGAAGAAAACAGTTTGTATATCTTTGTGGGTCATTCTTTACTTCTTGTTAATAACTGTCAGAAAACAAAACAGACTAAGCAGTGGCTTTAAAATCCTGCCTGAAACATCATCCCTAAAACAGCCTCAAGTGTGGCCAGCAAAGCTCTCACAGTTAATGTAATCCTGTCTGCTGTGCCGCCTCATTCCTGTCAACAGGGGGCGCCTCAAGAGAATTCCCCTGCCAGCTCAGCATCATGTCTCTGATGTCAGGAGACAGCTGCAGGGCCCAAGAATATGACAAACCATTTAAACATGGACTGTTCATCAGGGAAAAGCCATGTTTGATTAGACTGTCAGGTATTTACTTAACCTGAACTCTGTTCATAGATTGATTTTCTTTCAAATATTTAAATGTTAAATTACATTTTCTCTTAGCTGTCTATAGCTTTACTTACTTTACTGCATCCAAGCCCTGTGTTTCACTAATATGGTAAACAAAAGAGATGCGTATGTATCTTTGATGTAAATGGCTTTTTGAATGACTTCAAAAAGCCATTTACATCATGATCTAGCAAAATGTAGTCGTAAATTCAACTTTCACCCATGTACGTTCATGTTCAAATGCTCGTTAGATAATGCTGTTATCATCAGGGGAGATGTAATCAAATAAGAGCGTGATGGAAAATATAAATGATCCATGAATGGACATCAGGATAGGAGGAAGAGACTCTCTGTAGGAAACTTAAAATGACTCAAAACGTTTTTCATGAGTAATCGTGGACTATCTGAATTTCAGAGTCACAGAAAGTAGAATATAAGATATTTAGTACATTAATGAGGGGGAAATGATTCATTGTGTTTACTTCCCAGATATCAAAGGATAAGTTTTGAATTTGGGCCGTTTTAAAACCACAGGATGATAAGCAACGATATGATGTAGGGACTTAACAGGAGTCTTCACTGATTTCCTTTTCACAGACTAGAAAACAACTTGGCTTTAGAAGAGCTGAAAAACGTGGCTGATAGCTTGTCTTGTAGAAATAATCTGTGTCTACTGGATTTCAGTGGTAACCAAACCATTGCATGAGGTAAGAAGTATATAACACTGTTGAGTATATCAAACACTGTATATTCAAGAGTAAAACACTTTGAGTGGCTGATATAGTAAGTACACATTCATGTTAATCATAAAGGATACTTCCACTCAACAATGCTGATGCAGGCCTTGCGAAAAGGATTTTTGAGAGTAAAGAGGAAGAGGGATCTTGCAGGGCGAGGGTTGCCTCCAGTGGCCTGCAGCTTTTTAAGTTTCTCTCTCTGCTTTCTCTTCAGTTCCTCCTCGTTCATGATAACCGACTTGGTTGCTTCTGCGTTGGCCGCCATCCTGACGCTTCCTGATACAAACTTCCAATCCCAGAAAAATTACGACTTCTCAGTGTAAATTCCTCAAATCACGTGCAGTATAGCTCCCCTTTGTGAAGGCTTCTGGGCTCCAGACCTGCTGATCTTGTGCAGGTTCCCCCACTGCCCTCTCTCCCCTCTTCTCCTCTCCCTCTGACTCTTCCCCCCCTCAGACAGAGCCACAGGTTTCTCCTCCGGGCTGAGGGCCTCTGACAGAAAAAGCTCAACTCGGCAGGGAAAAATAAGAGTAGCTGGAGGAGCAGTTGGCCCTGCTACGGTTTAAATTTAGATTGTGAACCACCGGCAGGCCATGCTTGGGGATGGTTACGAGGGCAAGGGGGAGGACGGAGGATGAAGGGGTAGGGCGCAGTGACGCTTAAAAGCAAACAAGAAGGGGAGAGACATTGTCTTTGGAAGGTGCTGCAGCAAGAAAAAAAAAACCCTGCATCTGCATGTTTCTGAGTATATGTCAGTTTGCACAGGTGAAAAAAAATCTCATGCTAAAAAAACAAGCCAAAAATGAAACAAACTGAGACACATTTTCAATGTGGATTCTTCATGTAAATAATTTAGAAATGGGTGATGCAGGAACATATAAGCTATGTAGTGAATAACCATTTAATAAATGGGTAATAATACTTAACATTGTCATATAAGCAGGTAGATATTTACTGTTGTATTTGTCTTGTACACAGTCAGAAGTGGAGGCTGCAGTACAAACAAACTGAACAGCATTATTTATTTTATTTAAATGAAAAAAAGGGAAACAAGTTGCAATAATATTAAGACTACATGGGTAGTTATAATTGCAGAAAAAAACAGAATTTTGGGGAAAAAAAAGTTAACAGTTGCAAAATGTCTGATATTTAATTTAAATCATTCATAGATGGCTGAGTAAAAGCTTTCCAAAAGACTAAATTCAATCTCCAGAATGAGGCCAAAATTCTCACAATAAGTAGAACAAAAAGAGGGTTCACGCGCCACCTAGTATGTTGTCCTTTAGCGCTACTAAATAAAAAAGTAGATCCAATAGAAGGAAAAAAAATTATTTATGATGAAAAAAAATCATAAATACATCTAAATGCAAGGATAGGTATGACTTTATTTCATATAGAAATAAACATATGGATGAGAGCAAACAAATCCGCCAGCAGATGAGAGAAAAAAAATTAAAAGAAAAACCTAGACCTGATGCTTTCATGAAGTGTTAGAAACATGTGCCTCCAGAACAGCATCAATGCATCTGAGCATTGATTCTACAAGCTTCTAGAGTTCTGTCGGAGGCGAGGAAACGTGGGAACCATCCCCCACATTTCCATTTTTCTACTATCTGGAAGCTGACATCTGCCTCAGCTATCTTTGGGAGAGAAGTGGGGAACAACAGACAGGCCACCAGTGCAGAAAACACCACTTGGTCCTCAATGGAGAGTGTTATGTTACTATTCAGTGCTGTAATTACTATACGTTTTAAAGTTAGTGAGATCAGATGTGTTGCAAAGGTCAGATCATTCCACTTCTAGCAAAATGGATAAAGCAATCTAAATCATATCCCACACAGCATGTCAGAGCAACTGCATCCCCTCATTGTAAGGGTCAAGCAATAAGATTTTTTTAACATGCGGAAACTATCTATAAATTTAAAAAAATAATCTCAGAAGTATATCAATAAAAGATTATGAAAATAAATTACACATAATCTAGTAGAGACAAGCAAGTCACACTGTGTAAAAGGTATTATGGGAAACTGAACTTTTCTTCATCATATAAAAACATCCAAAATGGGGACTTTGTTGTATAAGAACTTAAAAAAAAAAAAAGATGACACATTGAAATCAAACTAAGATTTGACTTGTATAAGGATAGTTTTAAAGTTCTGGTAAATGTCCTCTTCTCTATTTCCCTCTTTGCATATTCAGTATATTACATTGAGTTTTGCTGCAGTGTGAAGGACAGAAATATGGCCTTATGTCTACATCAATGAAAAAAAAAAATCATTTTCAAAGCAAATGTTTTATTTATGACATATGACTTTATACATGCTTTCAAAGATGATCTCTACCAATATTTCCTGGCAGATGTCTCATCTGTCATATTTTGAAACCTATGACTTGGCAATATTGAGAAAACTCCCATCTTGAATTTATTAAATCACTTTTTCCTACATGGAGAGTAGGAAAAAGGCCCAGGTTGAGAATGAATGTAGCAATGGCAAAAATCATTAATAACAAAGCCCAAAATAAACAATCAATGCAAACATCCCTGAAAATGCCCTAAATTAAAAAGCAATCAATAAATAATGCATGAACAATGCAGTCTGAATTAACAAAGCAATCTAAATTATGCCAGCACACCCTCTATCAGGTAAATGTATGACTATAATAGCACAAGAAAAACTTAGCAATATATACAAATGTTTGAAGAAAAAAATACAAAAAGTGTTTGACAACCATTAAGACATGGTCCATGAAAAATTCAAGTCTGCTGCTGCATTGAAAATTGCAGAAAATGATTAAGACTATTCTTACTCATTAAGAGTGTGCAAAGCATGCTAACCTTTATTTTTTTTTTTTAAACACAACTCAATATCATAACTTATGTTACATTGAACAAAATTATCTTTAAAATGATGATTCTGCTTGTTAGATCAGTGTTTGTAAATGTTTCTTGATGAGAAACTAGTAACTCTGTGGTGTTTGGTGCATCAGTGACAGGTTGATAATAGTGTAGCTGGTGACAGTGAATTGCGCTGAGTCCAGGGTGGTTACCTACACTAAACCTGGTTCATGCTCAGTCGTCGCCGTTTAGCTTAGCATCTTGTGGCGGTCAAAAACAGTCTTGCGCTGCTCTTGGACCTGTTTCTTCCAGCGCTGCTGTGCACCCTCCACCCGCTCCAGAACTGTACTTCCTCTAGGCTGCCCAGCGTCTGCAGGCGGACGCATCTCCTGAGGACACACATTAAAAACAAGTGTATTCTCTATATCAATAAATCCTCACGTTTAACCATAATTCCCTCTATTGTATGTATGTTGTGTGTTTGCACACTTACCTCTGCATCTTCCTCATTTTGCAGAGGCTGAGTGTAGGGGTCATGTTTGCGGATGAGAGGATCAACTAGCAGCAGAAACAGCATGTAGAGCAGCAGTGCGCCCACGACAGACAGGTAAATGATGATCGTTATCTGTACGATTTGAAAAGAGTGACGTCATTTCAAGTTAAATTTCTAGAACCATCTTATAACAACATAGCTTCCAGCTGGAAATAGTAAAAACACATTCATTATTATTTCTTATGGTATTATCATAAACGATATAGTGTATTTTAGTTTTTGTCTTGGATGGTCTTAGGGGGTGGGGAGCTTAAATGTTTTTACAAAGCCACTTCTGGCATTTTGTAAAAAGTGGCATTGGCATTTTGAAAGCCACAAGTACCTTGATTGTGTTGCTGCTTCGCTCCTCATACTTGCACTCACACAACAGACAGTAAGCTTCCACGTCATGGCCAGGAACTGGCATGGGCTCCACTACATGGAGGCAGGTACTGGAAAGAAAAAATAAAAATGTACACAGCAACAGAGTCAGAAAAAGAGAAAAAACAAACCATGTTTTCAAATTGTGAAAAATCCTATTACTGTTGTGAGTGACAGTGTAAGTAAACTTTCCTCTTACCAATCTTTCTGGGTGACATTTTTATTATAAATGTGGCCGGTGATGTTTCTGTATGGCGGGCAGATGCACTTGCAGCGAACATCCTCAAAGTTCTGTAAAAGCCAGGAGAATTGGGTCACAGTGTCTCTGAGGTTATCCAACCCCTTTCTTAGTATTGCTCAGCCAAACTATTTTCCCTCCATAGCATTATCCCGAGCTTCTCCGCTGATTACCATAAATACAAACACAGACCAGAGAAATACAATACTGAAGTGACTTCTAGGTGAAGTGAATAACTTCACAAATGACGTGATCTTTGGCGAGCTTGGAAGCAGGAATAACAAATTGGCATGAGGATCTGAAGGACTTTGCTAAGAGGCAGAAAGTGTCATCGAGCTGAAAGCTCATCGATGCAAATGGGCTGCGAGGGCTGTCCCACATACATGTGTGTGATGTGCATCGATCATTTAAAGATGGCAACAGGATGCATTATGGGACAAGGTTAGTTGTTATAAGAACATGGCACTCAGCAGGAAAACCTTGGGTCTCGGCATTAACGTAATTGTTACTTTGACATGTACTGCCTGCATACTATGTCAATTACTATGAACAATTTTACAATATTGTACATAGTACAATATGCCATGAAGCAACAATATGTACGATTGTTGCTTCATGGCAACATAGTACCAGCTTATTGTGGCCTCATCTCGATGGATAATATGCAATGTCCTCTTTAAAATTCAGGTTTCAGCGACATGGTAAAGATTTTGAGGTTTCGATACTTGCAAGACATGTTTAGAAATCATAATTTTCTAGAAGTGGGTTGGTTTTGAAAGTAAAAGAGAGGTTTAACCTAGATTAAAAAAGGCGATTTAAATTGTGCTCTGACCAACACCACTGAAAACCCAATCTCACACCTGCAAAATATTTTATAAGTATGTTTCATCTGACAGATGCTGGTGTATTGGTTTACGTCATGCCTGAAAAATAATTTTAAAGTAAATTGCAGAAACAACAACACAAGGGTTATTTGTTGGTTTGAATTCACAAATCGTGTCTACGCAGTTCATATGTCCTTTGGAAAAACAGCAGATGACCATGCTCCATTTAGCTAAATTGATTACCACACAGTTTCTGTAAGCCAGATAAAAACAGTTTTTTTATTTATTTTTTTTTTTTTACCTTAGCCTGAGCAAAGTTAACAGCATCCAGCAGGAAAATGGTTACTGTTGCAGCTACAAAGAAGACCCAGGATCTTTTCCAGCCAGACGACATTTCACAGCGAGAGAAACAACCTGCAGAACTGGTGATCTTTTAGTATCGATGATCTGAAACAGTCAAATACAGCAGTTAGCGACGAAGCAAAGAGATCAACGATACAAACATGACAAACTGTAGGAGACGCTGAAGATAAAGTCATCTTTAGCCTCTGACTCCCAAAATAGTTAACTTACGTTATAACAGCTGAATAAACTGTTTATGTTAAACATTCAGGATACGACACCTTTATCACGTCTTTGCCCAAAACAGCTAATTGACTTTGTCCTTCCTGATTCCGGAATGACGTCACTTACTTCTCTGACGACAGGATCAGCCACAGCGCCACCTGCTGCACAAATACAGCAATAAACGGATACATTTTTACTTGTTAAGACTAGCGGTTGTCGAAGTGACGTCAGACCTAGGCATAGACCAGCGGCTACCGAGGAGGACTTGGACTTGGAGGAGCCGGGTTCGATTCCCCGTTCTCGTATCGCATTCACGGCAGTCTCGCCAAATTTTCGGAGGCCACAAGCGCACCTCTGACTTTCAAGTTATGGAAGCAGATTCACGACGTCTCACAGAGACTTGTGCAAAGTCGCGCCACTTTCCACGTTTTCGCCAGCCACAATCACCTCTGACTTTCATGTTATTAATGTATACGTCTACGACAATTGTTGAACAGCTCAACTCGCTCAACAATTTCTACTCTTCACACACATCTGTGGTTTCTCAATGGGCAACCTAAGTCAAAAAATTCATCAAGGGAACTGGCTCCAGGATCTCACCCAGAAGTGGCTCCAGGAACTCATACAGAAATGGCTCCAGGAACTCATAATGAACTGGGTCAAGAAGTGGCTCCAGGACCTGATACACGCCTGGGTCAAAAAGTGGCTCCAGAATCTCATCCAGCACTGGCTCCAGGACCTGATCCACAACTGGGTCAAGAACTTGCTCCAGGACCTGATACACGCCTGGGTCAAGAAGTGGCTCCAGAATCTCATCCAGAAGTGGCCCCAGGACCTGATACACGCCTGGGTCAAGAACTTGCTCCAGAATCTCATCCAGAAGTGGCTCCAGGACCTGATCCACAACTGGGTCAAGAAGTGGGTCCAGAATCTCATCCAGAAGTGGCTCCAGGACCTGATCAACAACTGGGTCAAGAACCTGGTCCAGAAGTGCGTCCAGAACTGGGTCCAGAACCCGGTCAACTGGGTGAAGAAGTGGGTCCAGAAGCGGGTACCACCCGGGCCTCTGCCTGTTTAAGCCCTGCCCTCAGGCAGGAGACTACGGTCCATCCCGACCAGAACTTCCCGCCACAAGAACACGGCCAGAATTTCTGATTTTGTAACTGACAGAAGAAAAACAATAAAAGTCTAAATAAAAGTCTCAGAAACATGATTCCATCAACAAAGCACATTGGTGTAAAAAAGAGAAAAACGCGGAGCCAGACAATTTTAAACATGGAACGTAATAAAGCAGAAAATGTCACAAACTTGCGCAGAATATTGCACCGTAGTGGTTTGGGACCAGCGTTGAAAATGAATGAGAAAGCGTTTAGGGCTGTTCTTTTCATTTATTTTTGTTTGTTTTGTTTTTTAAAGTAAGGGTTTTAATAGAGCCTCATGAGTCTTGCGGCGGCGGGTAAAGTTGTCCTCTGCTGATCGCCGGAGAGCGCGCAGAGAAAGTTTAATACTGACATGACTGCGGCTATAAGGTTTCTTTATAGTTAAACATTGCACAATTTACTTTTCTAAACTTAAAAGTAGAAGTCACAAGTTACATATTTTAAAAATCATTATCTATTTTTTAAACCGAATGTCAACTTCTTATTGTAGGAGGCTCAAAATCAAAGTTTATTTTTAAAAAAACAAAGGTTTTAAACACAAAGCCAAAGAAAACAAAGTCAAAGGTTTATTTGTAAGCCAATACTCAGAACCAAATACATCGTCTAGCCTAGACATTAAAAACAAAACAAACAAACCCATAACAATATTTAGCCTACTCAAATTGCTGGTTGGGGTGAATGTGAGTGTGTGGTTTTCATCTGTGCATGTGGCCCTGTGATGGACTGGCCACCTGTCCAGGGTGTACCCCTGCCTATCGCCTGAAATGAGCTGGGAAAGGCTCCAGTAAACCACATGACCCAGTAGGTGGCTTCAGCAGGTATAGCAAATGGATGAATGGATGAATATTTAGCCTTTTTTGATGAATGAATTGCTTTGGCATTAATCCTATATTTTCAGGTTGAAAATTGGCTTCCTGTATATCTGAAGAAAGCCTTTATTTTTCATTCATTATTAATCTATGACCATTAAGGTACTTTCAGAGGAACACACTAAAAGCTTGAAACTGTCTGATTCAACATTAGATTAAGAAAAACCTCTCTACATATTATATTTTAGTATTTTAACACAAGTATTTACTGTTTAGCTTTTTTTCTTTCTGTTTTTTTTTTCTTTTGTACAGAGGACTGAATTATGCTCACCTTCTTGAACATGTAAACATTGCAGCTTCTTGTGAAATAATCACTGGTTAGCATCCTATTAATATTTGATATTTTTAATACATTGTTGAAAGTACAGACGTGGGGGATTGCTGAGACTGCTGGTGACAGAATGCTTTACTCACCAACAGGCTATCTGAACAACTAAATCTCAGTAGGCTGTAATGTTAGAGCACCGCCAAGGGGTTAATGCTTAATTATCAATAGCTCTGTTGCATGATACATTACGTTATCTCACTTGGATCGTGTGCATTACACCTGTAAAAGTAACAATAATAATACTACAGCATTAAGAAAGAATGTGGGACTCGTCTGAATATTTTCTCATACCTGACGGTCAACACTGCTCTTATGTCCATTCCTCGGTCTCCTTTGGAATTTGTAATGTAAGGCTCAGCTTCCTAATCCGATCAATACCTCCATTTCCAGGTAATCCCTCTTTCACGTTTGTCTGTGTTGTAAGATACTCATACCTTTAATAAGCCATGGAAATCGAAGACTCAGAAAGTCAGCCTTAACCACTTGAGTCTGTGGTCACATAGATCAATTGAGACCATGGTTATTTCTCTAATGAGCTTCGATATCAGTGTGAACAACAGCACACCAGCCTCCGTGTAACCTCAATCATTTATGTGATCCCAGCCTCTGAAAAATAAAAACATTGTGAAAATCTCCCAAGAACTATTTTATTTCATTTTCTCTCTCTCTCTCTCTCTCTCTCTCTCTCTCTCTCTCTCTCTCTCTCTCTCTCTCTCTCTCTCTCTCTCTCTCT
>JAOWBL010002671.1:0-13309 GCA_028564865.1 Zenarchopterus dispar | reverse complement strand
TATATATATATATATATATATATATATATATATATATATGATGTGTTGACATTTTCTAAAGGTATTTAAAACTGTGCTTTAAAACACTTCCATATGAAGAAAGAGATATATTGTATTATATTCATTCCAAAGCACCTGCATTTTGAATTTAAAAAAAAAAAAAAAACCCTCACTGCATCAAACAGAACAAAAACAAATGGGGAGCAACTCAACAGCCACTACAGTTCGGGGAGGGCAGTTTCAGAGCCTGGGCAGACAGTGAGACAGTTCAGGAGAACAGCCCCAGGAATGACAAAGGAAAAAAAAAACACTTCAGGCATGGAGGTTTAGAAAATGGTGCAGCAGGGTCACAGGCAGGCAGAGGCAAAGCCCAGACCTGCATGGCTCTTGGAATGGACCACATAGACGCTTTAAAACTATACAGACGAAAATAATCTGGCTCCTTTATGCTTAGAGATCAACAGCAGGTGACTGGCAAACTCTCTGATTGTCAAGAGCCTTCATTTGGATAAATGTGTCTTTTCATTTAGACAAGCCACAAATGGTCTCCTGGCAACGTCGGTTGATCTTGTGATGGCAGGGTCGAGCCTTTTCAGAGGGGAGTAATAGTCCTTTATCATTGTTTGGTACTCCACCGAGTCCATTTCTTACTAGTGTGTTCTGTTGTGATGGGGAGTGAAAACGACTCAAATGCATGAGATGGGGAGTTGGCAATATTAAGAAACCAAACATACTACTGGAGAAGATAATCAGTAAATTTAAAACAAACAAACAAAAAAAAGTCACTGGGGAAAACCACAAATGGCAAAAAGCACACAGAAAGTTACAGGTAACAAAACAGACAGACCGACAGCTAAAAGACAACATAAAATGGACAGGGTTGATATGACACAAGTGTGGATAATCAGGAAAAATTAGAACTTGGAAGGTAAGCCAGAAATGAACAAATTAAGAAACAGAGGCTGTTTCAGAATCTGAATTTTAGTCTCCACTCGTGTTTTCGTGACTTGTCAAATGCCATCAGCTGCTGCCAAAATGTTAAAGTCTGCATCTCATCAAGTACTGTCAAATTCCCCAGATGTGCTTTTGTGCTGCCCTTTTTTGTCAAGGATGTATCAAGCGGAGGCTTCAGACAGCAAAGTATCCCAGAATGCAATTCACATCAGCAAGTAATAGTGAAAGAGTAAGGAGGCAAAAATAAAAGTTTTAACTGAATTTAGTTTTTAAAATGTTTCCATGTGTGAAAACAGTTTAAAAACGTTATGGTTGTGGTTAAGTAATCAATTTAGATCCTATTTTAAAATTTCCTCTGATGTTTTACCCTTTTTTTTTTTCATTCTCAATTCCACCAACCTTTATTGAAAACACTGAAATACAAAAGCTTATCACACATTAAAAATACTTTATACTAACGCTTTAGCCAGGAGTCCATGGTCCACTCTGATTCGTATTAGTGTTCAAATGTTCATTTTCAATTAAACTGATGTTTTTGAATGTGTGTTGAATGTGTGTGTAGCTAAACTGTGTCATCAAGTTTTGTTTTTTTGAAACTTTTTTTTTTAAAGTTCTCAAAGAATAATCTTCCACATAAAGCATTAGTGTTTCATTTAATGTTCTGGAAAGTGAAATAAAATGGCTTTTAAATAAGAAAAGTCAGATTACATTTATTCTTTAAATTCAGGATTGACATTTCAGTGTCCTGACTTTGAAGATTGTTGACATTAGTAACCAAGGATGGATTAACCTTCAGAAATACCATTAATTTCTCTAAAAGGTCCACTAGATAATTTCAGCACTAAACAGAATGTTAATTTAAAAAAAAAAAAAAGAGGTGGGGATGGGATTTGAGGGGGTTGATGTGTGCCTTAATAAATTGGTCATGAGTGTGTGAAAGTGTGGTCAAAAAAAGTTGAAAAACTCTTCCATGAACTTCTATTGTAAGAAAAGATGCAGAAAGGGGAAAGAGGACTGCTGATAGGTCCAAAATAGCATTTCCACTTTTCAATCCCATTAATTTTCATTTGGAATTTTTTTAAAGCAATTCACTGTTAAATGTAAAAGATTTCAAACTCTAGAGCAATGGGGGTTCTTAAATCCATCTTTCTCTCAGTGGACTTGAAAATATTACACTAAAACTCATTTGCATAATACATTGCTGGCTGCTGGTTCAGTACACCCTATAATAAAGACTGTGCTTCATGCTGCAATTTTGACCGGTCAGTTGACTAGTCAGGTGGGGTTCTTTAAAGCGATAGGAGCAACAATGAAGTATTTAATTAAAGGATAACAGATGCTTTGGGGTTGATGTGTGGGAGTTTTAAAGAAGTCGATATGTTTTGTGCACATTTAAATTGCATGCTCTAGTAGATTCCAAAAATCAAATGATGAATGTGTAAATTAGCATAAAATGGGCACTTAGACTTGGAAGATTGAGAAAGTTTGAAAAATTATGCTTTCTCTCCGTCTCTGAAGAATTGGTGATACATAAATTTGCTTTAGCAACGTCATACTTTTTCAGAAGCATAATTGACACAAAAATTAAGATGAAATTGTAAAGTGAAAGGTAAAAAAAAAAAGTAATATACATGGAGTGCAAAGCAAACAAATTTAAATAAAGTGGTTGCTAAAGGACTCATTCAGACTGTGTTATTGGAAATGCAGTGCAGTCCATTTTTTCTGAATTATTCTGTCTAAAAGAAGTCTTTCAGGAGATGAATGTGAATGAGGGAAGATTGCATTTCCTTCTAACGTGGAACAAACCTATTTAATAAAAGGGAGCGGAGTACACATGGTCAGTCAAGTGTTGTTCTCTTGGATGGTGAAAGGCAAACAATATTGAAAAAATAACAGGAAATGAGAAACATAATCAAATAAATTCACAATGGCATTGAAAAGCATCTGAAGTAGTTCACTGAGTAGATCTTTGCTCCGTGGCGATGGTCAGTTTCCATTTAGAGATTTTTTTTTTTGGACAGTTGTTAAGCTGACAACAATGGGGTACCCTTCAAGCCACTATTAACAGACACTTTTTTCTTTTTTTTTTTACAGCAATCAAGCAGAGTGTGACGGATGGAAATGAGAGGACAACAGGGTTAGAAAAGCTTGCTGCCACACACACACACATCCACTTTCTTTCTACACACAAACACATATTCTCTGATCAGTAGGAAGTCCTGACACTGTCTGCTGCTAGTCCATGAAATAAGCTGCTCCCACACTGTTACACCATGTGCTTTAATTTTGGGCTTCAGTGCTCAGAACTTCAGTCGGTGACCTGGTTTCTTTCATCTGAACTGAAGAAGTATGGCTTTCCCTAAACTTAAGTGTCTCTTAAAATAATAATAAAAATTAATAATAATAATAAAAAATCCTGTAAGTACACTGTTCACTTATAATCATAACAGATAATGAATAGTTGCTGAATCTAAAACCAAGTTCTGTTGATTATGTCACAAGCTAACATATATTCAACAAACTAAAAACTATATTGAAAACTATTGTATAGATTTTTATTTATAAATTATGTCTTGCATGACTCAGCATATTTACAGTCACTCTCCGACTTGTACTGGAAGTTTGAGGGGTCCAGCACAAAGAGGAATGACGAGAGTACAGTCCCCTGTGGTGCTCCTGTGCTGCTGACCACCTGGCCAGACCCACAGTCAGCCAGTATCACAAACTGTTTAAATGTATTTCACAACTGCTTTTCTAAAATTTTGAAATAAAAATTAACAGTATAGCAACATCTTCAAAAAGACTGAAATTACACACGAACTTTAATCATCTATCAATGTATCATTGATTCTGGGATTATGTGGGGAAGCTAACGACCTGTGGCTAGATACTAGGCAAGCATTTCTCTGATTACAAGCCCCCCTGGGTCTTCTTGGTCCTGAAGGGGGCCTTGGGGGCTGTTGACCATGGAGCTCTGTAGGATGTAATACCACAGGTGGTAGCTGTTGGTTTATCCGTTCATGGTGTGTATAACACATGTGGACACTAACACTGGTGTGAAGTTGTAGTATATGTCAGACTGCTTAGACAGAACAAACCATCTCATCTTTAGGTGTTCAAAGGGATGCTCAGCTTTCAAGTGGATGGGACCCAAGTAATTGTTAAAAATCTCTTGTGTCCCTATTAAACTGGGGCCTTAGAAACCCTTCATGAGCCAGAGTAGGAGTGGACAAGCAGGGTCATCAGCATGGAGTAGTGGTACTTGGACTCCTGTGTCATTTGTTGTGTGAGAGTTTTTAGCTGGCTATTAGAAAATAGAGCAAATGCTTGTGTCAGATTACAAGCAAAAAAATATACGAAATGTCTAAAAATATTACCATTTGGACAAGCCATACATATTTTCCAACAGGCTAATTATTTGTATTCTCATTTTTTTCCCCTATGCGTTTTTGTGCATATTTCAAGAAAAATGTACTATGGTACTTCTGTTCAGCTTTTTTGTTTGAGGTAAGATGTACAACATCTTACCTCAACAGATGTACAACTTCTAAGGCAGATGTACAACTTCTAAGGCAAAATTTCAAAGCAAAAAGGGTCTTTCGTACAAATTTTTTTTAAAAAAACCAACAAGAACAAACAGACAGGCATAAACACAGACATTGAAAAACATGGATCAGCCAGGAAGAAGGGAAAGACAAGAGAAGGTATACTCACTGGACCAGACAAAACACAGGTGCAAACAATAAGGTAGATGAGGGTAAAGAAACAACCAAAAAACAATACAAAGACAGACCTTCAAAGTAAAACAGGAAGTGAAGTTCACAGAACCAGAATAAGACAGAGACAAGAAAACAAGACAAGACCCAAGAACACAACATCAACCCAGATGCTAACAGAACACCAAAACTAAAGAATCAAGCATAACAAAAGTATATCAACTCAAAACCCAACTACAATAACCATACACCATAACAGATCCCTAACTGATTATCAATGATGGCCTGCAGGACAATGGATGTCCAGCCCTTCCTCTTCACATAGTCACAATATATATTAATTGGTGCACAAACAGGTATGTGACATCCATTGATTGCATTGTAGACCTGGGGTATTTTATGTGCTCTTATAATACACTGTACAATCTCTGGAGCCTCATCCATCCCTGCCAACCTGATTTTTGTTTTGGTCAGCTTGGTGCATATGGCTTGGCAAACTCCATATGGAGATCTGTGCACAATGGTTTTGCTTACATCAAACATTTTGTGGATGACCCTTTACTCAGTACAGGTAGCCAGTTTGCAGAGGGCAATAGCCACTTATTTCTGAGTAGGAACAGCCTCCCAGGGGCAAGAAACATCTGGTGCCACAAGAGGGTCCAGAACACCACACAGCTTACAGAACATATCTTGGGTTATCCTGAAAATTTCTTACCATGGCTCATCTGTAAATTCCTTAGTAACTCTCCTCTCCCAGAAATTCCTGATACGTTCCCACTGCCACACATAAAGGCTTTGCCTCTGAATAACCATTTAAATGATTGTAGGTGCCTTTATTTTCTGTTAACTATTTTCACAATATCAATAGCAGTCACAATAATTTGTTCAAAACTAAAGATGTTTCCATCCATCTTCTTCAAACTCGAGATCTTCTTCTGTGTTCCTTGCTCCACGAGATTCTAGTAAAATTAAGCTCATAAAAAGAAGTCTCATGGGACAATGTGCCACTAGAATTATGCTCATTCATAAAACACTTTTCAAATGAAACACTACAATCTCACAGTGATACCTTGTCGCAATTTCAAAAGTATTGTTTTTTTTTTTGTTTTTTTTTTTTTTTGTTTGTTTTTTTTAAAAGAAAGAAAATCCACCAACAGACAGAGGGAGGGGTTCATAGTCGTGCACATGGAGTATGGTCTGGGGGCAGGGCCATTTGAGAGTTCACATGTTTTTAAAGGGAGCTTTGGGGGAAGATGGAGGAGGATCTAGTTTTCTGTGTTTTTATTGATGTGTTGTTTCAAATGTCAACAGAGAAGATATCATCAAGAAATCCACTGCTTTCCATTACTGTCAAAGGATTCAAAAGATTGATTTCCAGGTTTACTAGCTGGAGGTCCCACCGAAATTGAATTTGTTCATTGAGCATTTTTGAAGTGTCAATCTCAATGAAGGCCTGTAAATTCTTCATCCTACTGGTTTTGGGCTTAGGGATGGTGCTGTTAAATGAATCCATTAGAAAGACACAATCCCCATGATTTATCTAGGCTCGGGACCAGCACCATAAGAATACTGACTTGGGATCCTTACTGGTCAGGATGCTCTCAGTTTTTAAATCAACAATATTATACAAATCTACTGTACTGTTTCTTTATATCTTGGCTTTTGCTTTAAGTGCAATATCATGTGACATATTTTAGTTTCTTGATGAGGCTAATACAATATCCTTTCATCACTTGTGAGTCTGTAACTCAAAGTGACCCTTCAAAACTCAATGCATGTCAATAATTATAATTTCAGCACAATCCAGACTAAGCTCAAACACCTCTATGATGACAGAATAAAAACACATCCTTAATTAAGGAAAAAAATAATAATTTATTCATTTTGGTGAATGTGAAACCAATTTTGCAGTCTGACTTAAAAGAATTGAAGAAGGCATATGCAGAAAGGCACAGTTCAAAGTCCAGCTGACATTCAAAATTTAATTTCTTTGGCAAAATTGACTGCTGATTTGAAATGATGAGAGGTGCTGGCACTGGTTAAAGCTGAATTAGTCTCATAGTCCACAATCCCTACCCCCTCCACTTTCAGTCAAGAGCCCATTAGTAAACCAGTGACAGACTCCATTCTGTTTCAGAAATATATGGCCCTTCGCTGACCTTGTTTGATTACATCGCTGCTCACCATTTCTCTTTTGTCTGTCCAAGAAAGGACCTCTTTAGTCAAGTTACTCACCTGGGTATCAGTTGCAGGATAGATTTCTTGGTAGGTTTTCTACCTATTAGCATTGAGTGAAAGGGAAAATCCAAGAAAATGAATAGTTTTTATGTGCTTCACACAAAGATATTTTTTTTCCCACTGCCCATTAACAGTGAATGTAAATACATTTACAAATATTTGATATTGATTTTTTTAGAATCCCTTTCTGACTGATGCTGTCATTTTGTGTGTATATGAAAAATGTGTGTGCGTGTGTGTGTGTGGGGGGGCAAAGCAATTTTTAAAACCTGGGGCATGAAGATAAATATTGTTCAGGTTATATATTCTGTAGTCTTAATATCATATAGAGCACACATTGCAGACTAAGTATTTTAGAAAATCCATCACTTAAGTTAACTAAAGTTGGTTTTTCATCGATGCACATGCAAAAATACTTCAAGTTGTTGCACTCTATTTTTCTGTGTGAACACATTATCACCAACAGCCAATTAGGCATAATGGTGAGATAAGACACATTTACTGATCTCCTCTCTGTGACACTTCCTGCAGAAGGGTAGAGAAAAAAACTGTATAAAGGCTGTGTCTGTGCTATCGCTTTCCTTGCTCAGTCATCAGTGTCATATTTCAGCAAGCAACAAAAGCGACCTGCAGACTTTCAGCTAAGGCTTTTCTCTGCATGCATCAACAATAACAAGGACCAGCATAAACTATCTTAGCTGATTTTTCTTTCTTTATTCCCCCCTTACTTGAGTAAACTTTCATTCAAAGAATTTCTGCTTACTTCATGTTTTTGGGTTAAAAAGTAGTTGTGCTCTTCAAATCCCAGATGCTCATTGTTTTTGTAAAGTTGAAATAAGTTTTTTTTTTGTTTTTTTTTTTCCATAATAACATTTTTTTTTTCATGCCTGATAGTAAAAATGGTTAAACATTCCCTGTTTCAGGTCATTTAGGACTTCCTCTAAAGTTAATCTCATTTGTAAAATAAGCTTGTGAGTCTTCTTCAACATGCCTTTACAATGCTGCACACAGATTTTAGGTTGATAGGTTTGAGGTCCAGGTCTAATCATGGCCACTCCTATGCCTTCACCTGTTATCTTTAAGTAGCCGGGCCAGCCATCCTAATTCTCTCTGATACAAAGAATTATTGTAGTTCTCTGGAATCAAGTTAAGATAGAAAAAACTAAAGAAACTGCCTGCAGATATCCAGTCAGAGGTATGAAGTATGACACTAGTAACAGACTTGTGTAAACCAAAGATATCCGAAATGACATGTGGTGGAGTAGGAGTGCCAGTGAATGACTGATTTTAATCTAACCACACCATAAGAAGTATCTTGAAAAATGAAGGCCTTTGTCCCCATGTGCAGCCACAAACTGTAATCTGGCTTTTTTATGGTGGTTTTGGAGCAATGACTGTCTCTTGGTATGTAGTTTTTTTAGTTCATGTTACAGAACTGTAGATAAGGACACTTTTTTTTTTCAATTTCATCCAGCATCTTTACAAGGTTTTTGTTGTTGTTCTGAGGTTTATTTGCATATTTACTATCTGAGCATATTCATCTCTGGGACACAAAAGTCATCTTCTTCCTGCGTGGTATGATAGCTGTGTGCTCCAATGCTGTTTATACTTGTGTTTTATTGTTTGAACAAATGAACATGGGATCTTCAGGCATCTTGAAATTGTAACCAAGGGTGAACCAGACCAATACTCAGTTGTTTGCTGGTGTCTTGATTGAGTTCTATTGATTTTTTTTTTCACATTGCATTTACCCTATCAGAAAATTCTAACATCAAAAGATGATCATGTGAAATAATCCAAGGTGTTTAAAATGACAGTAAACTTATTTTATGTAAATGTCTGACTTTGAAGAAAACACTTTAAAAAATGAGCTTCTCAATATTTTGACAAGTAAAATAGGAAACGTTTCCTCATTTTATTGTCAGACAGGGTAAAAACAAAGTTTGCCTCTTTTTTAAAATGTATATAAACTTCTGTACAGATATAAATTTCTTTTACACTGATTATACTGCCTCATTATCATCTTTCTACCTCTGACTTCTAAGTCATAAAAAAAAGGAACAAAAATATCAAAAGTTTGGGAAAGTCTTTAGCTGGTGGAGGGTAATCTTGAAATATCTTTAATACAGCATAACACAATAATTCTCAACAATCCCTTTAAAAAATGAATAAACATCCAGATACTAGCAGACTCAATGTTAATCTCACGGTTCAGCTGAAAAATAAACACAGAATTCTGGCAAGCCGCTGAATGTCATGTTATTATCATGCAAATACCTGTTTAACTTTCCATTTTAAAAGATGGTTGCTGACTGGTGTTTGTTTATGAATATTCAAAAGAGAACAAAAAACAAGCTACCTAATCATCTACACCCCAAATATAGTGCAGGAACCATAACAGAATCTCTTAAATTTTGGGTGTCAAAGTCAATATTCATTCCGCCAGATCCTCAAACCTTTTTCTCGTCAGCATCAATAGTTGAAGCAATTTTGGTCTAGAATTACACACACCAGCATGAAAAGTTTACTAAAAGGTCATCCTCTTACAATTTTGAACTCCTGAGTTAATGATCTAATACTGCAAACAAACACATCTCAATGGCAAGCAAACAGTCATGTTTGCCCTGCAAGCTGAGCAGCTGTGATAATTTGTCTCTCTTGTGTTGTCATCTAAAACGCGTGACAGTGTATGCATACATTACCCGTTAAAAAAACCTGAAGTATGCAGTTAATAGGTGTGAGATAAAAGCAAAGTGACACATCATTTGTGGCTGAAGTGTTAATGTGACTTTTTTTTCTACCCTCCAAGAAAAGCTTGTAATACTCTGACTTTTGGCTGCCTTGGATTGAACAAAAGAACTGTGGTGATATATATCTTTTATCAATGGTTGTTATACACAGGACAGTGAGAGAATTTCAAAGATAATCTTTATGGCTTTGCAACCAAAGATAGCAAAAAAAAAAAAATTCTGACAATCAGCAATGAACATCAACATCTTGAAGGAGGATTTTGTCAATTAATCAATCAACAGGAATGCATCTTGATGTGTTGATGAGCCCAAAACTGGCACAGTTGGGTAAGAAACAAAACAAACCCAAACAACATTAACTTATAAGGTTCACATATTTACCTGAGACTGCTGAAAAACCAAGAAGGCATTTTCTTGATTATTCTTATTATTACAATCACAGGACCAGGTGTGTGCTGAAATGTTTATTTGGATAGTAGCAAGGATAAATTTTTGTGGAAAAAACCTACTAATATCTCTGTATCATATGTTTTAACCAACAGGGTGACTATCTGGGTCAGACTTAGAGTCCTAGCTTAAGAAGGAATAAAGACTTGAGAGATGGTCCAAGTTCAGCAGATTTGACATTTGCATGCAAACGGGCCAAACCATATATCAGAAGATTCGATGCAGAAATGACAATGTAATAAGGAACACATAGAGATTTTAAACAGGCAGAAGCTTCTAGATTAATGTTCATGTCATGGTGACCTTAATAACAATCTTGAATCTATGCAAAACAACAGACCACTGACAAAGACATAGATTTGCCAAACACCAAATCAAGGACAAAGATATGAATTTGCGTAAACTGTACTCATGACCTACGTCATAGAGTGGTCAAGGCTAATAATTTCATCCATCCATCCATCCATCCATCTTCTGCTTATCCTTATTCGGGTCGTGGGGGCAGTAGCCTAAGCAGGGAGGCCCAGACTTCCTTCTCCCCAGCCACTTCGTCCAGCTCATCTGGGGGGATCCCAAGGTGTTCCCAGGCCAGCCGAGAGACATAATCTCTCCAACGTCTCCTGGGTCTTCCCCGGAGTCTCCTCCCAGTGGGACATGCCCAGAAAACCTCATCAGGGAGGTGTCCAAGAGGCATTCTTAACAGATGCCCGAACCACCTCATCTGGCTCCTCTTGATTCAGGGGAGCAGTGGCTCTACTCTACTCTAACACAATCTGTATCAGTTAACTGCAGATCTGATACTCTTAGGCTAGACTTCGGAGTCCCTCAGGGATCAATATTAGCCCCTCTTTTATTTAGTCTTTATATCAATGACTTGCCCACTGTTTGTCTTGAAGTTGAACGCTTAATGTATTCAGAGGACACGGTTTTCTTTATTCATGGTCACTCCAAAGACATCGTTGCCGCTAAACTCATTAAAACAATGTCCTGTGTCACAACTTGGCTGCAGGAGTGCGGTCTTCAGCTAAACGTTTCTAAAACTGTCTGCATGTATTTCACTAAAATAAATAGAGCATCACCTGACCCCGACATACATGTTAATGGAGAAAAAATACAAATTGTCAGCCAATATAAATATCTTGGGTTAATAATAAATTCACAGCTTTCCTTGAAAGCCCATATTGACAAATTGTGTACAAAAATCAAGTCTATAAGCTTACAACATACAAGGCTTTCACAAAAAATTTGAAAATGTGGCTCATAAACACCTATAGCTGCCAACACTAAAAGACAAGCCTGTTGTGTTGTTTGATGTTGTGATCAAATCTTATGTTGTGATATGTTGTGATGTCTTATTCTCTCTTAATTGTATAGTAAATGTTTGGATATGCGTCCTGTGTTATATTGTATTGGTATTGTGTGCTCTGTGCTCCCTTAACAGTTTATGTATGTTATTTGTTACATTAGTGCCTTATCAAGTGTCTAACCATGTTTTTTTTATCTTGTAGATGTATTTTACTGCTTTTTTTACATTATGGCCAGGGGACTACATATGAAAACTAGCCTTTTGGCTACTGGTAATTCTGGCTTTTTTAACCATGTGTAACCATGTGTTTTATGAAATTGTATTGTCACCTTTAAAATAAAACTAAACTAAACAAACTCCAGGTGGTCGAGGATTTTGCATTTTTCTTTTGATCTTGCTGTGATCAAGATTATCAATTTTATGTTTTGTATTTTTACTTTACCTTACTTTTCATGATCTGCATGGTCAACCCAAATCACAGTGATGCTTTCCTTAATTCTCTGTAGTCGCATTTCCATTACTCCTAGATTTGTGCAAAACTAAAACATTGAAAAAGAAACCCTGTAAAGGAAATGGCTCTTGTTAAAAAAAAACTCCCAAATATTGCAAAAACTATTTTACGCTTTCATTAGGTGTTTTTTCAGGTGTTTCAATAATCCAGTTTATCACAAAAGTGTAACGGAAGCAGTTTTTGGCATTTCCATGTCTTTGGCAGCGCTGGATGTGATGTAGCCAGTGAATCTAAAGTTATCAAAGTTTACAGATGTTTTTGGCTTCAGTTAATATGATGTAGTTGTGCTATAACACTACACAAGAAACTACTTTAAAGTAGTGCAGCTAAAGTGGCATTTACAAGCTACTGAATCATGGTTTTGCTTAGAATTGCCCACATGACAACAACATTGGATCAAAAGAGACATCACTATACTGTTGTTTCCATTACAAAAATCACCATGTTCCCATTAATTCATTTGCCAAGAATAATGAAAAAGGTTTTTTTTTCTCTATTGTTTCTGTTGGCCATGTTTAGATTATTGTGGTAGTTTGAATGAACTGCTACTCCTTTCAAATAGTAACCATGCTGCTTTTTATTATTGTATACCTCGTATAAATTGGCTGACCTGGTGCTGTTGTGGGTGTGAAATTGTATGAATTTTTACACATTTAGCTGCATCACCAGCAAGTACCTTGTTTTGTTTTGTTTTTTTTTATTTGATTGTTTGTTTTCTTTTTTATGGTCAGACAGTATAAGTTGTATGAAGTTGTTGCTGTGTTGATTACCATTCATGGCTGTGGGTCAGCATGCATTGCTGTGTTGAAGGAAAAGAGGGGAAAAAACTGGTAAAATAAAAAAAACACCAGTCAATTAGCAGGCCAGGCCACCTGGAAATATTACAGTACTCCCAATGGTCCATCCAGAGGTAGATGTACCAAAATAACAGGTACAGGATGACATGTCTCTGTCCCCATGCTCTACACTATTTCAGGTCAAAGTGCGGGCATAGACCAGATGCTGGATTTCAGACTAGTGATTCAGCCTACAGGATCATAAGCTGTATGTATCAGTAACTTGATCACTTTGACTTATCTTTACATTAAGAATTTTCACATCGTGTAAACAAGTATGTATACAAGGAACTTGAAGATAAAAAAGAAAAGGGGGGTTGCTGTAGACAGTGTCCTATATTTTTCTGCTTGGAAAGAGGCAACCTTAAACAGAGGTCTGAGTGTCACTACCTGATGTGAGTCATTGCTTTCTGTGAATCATGGAGCCCGGGGGTAAACTATTTACAGCGCTGAAGGTCTGCTGTCTGTCAGAATCAGCTGTGGAAACAAGAAAGAAAATGGCATTTTCAGTGTTCCAGTAACAACACAAACACACACACATTATATATATA